>PVIH01008611.1:0-89434 GCA_004025045.1 Sigmodon hispidus
GTGCCCCTATATTAGGGGCATAAATATTTAAGATTGAAATCTCCTCTTGACCAATTTTTCCTGTGATGAATAAGTAGTGACCCTCTTGGTCCCTTTTTATTGCTTTTAGCTTAAAGTCTACTTTGTTAGATATTAGGATTGCAACCCCTGCTTGTTTCTTAGGACCATTTGACTGGAAAAATCTTTTCCCAACCCTTTACTCTAAGCCTGTGTCTGTCTTTGCAGTTGAGGTGTGTTTCTTGTAGGCAACAGAAGGATGGCTTCTGTTGTTGTATCCATCTTGTTAGTGTGTGACATTTTATAGGAGAGTTGAGTCCATTGATATTAAGGGAAATTAGTGACAATTGATTCATATTACCTGCCATTTTTGGTGGTAACTTGTTTGTATTTCCTTTCTATAGAGTATTCTTCTGTGGACTTATTGATTGTTTGTGATTTCGTGGATGTATCTGGGGTCCTTAGGTTGTAATTTTCCCTCTAATACTCTCTGTAGTGCTGGATTGGTAGATACATATTCTTTCAGTCTGACTTTGTCCTGAAATACCTTGTTTACTCCATCTATGGTGATTGATAATTTTGCAGGTTATAGTATTCTAGTTTGGCAGCCATGCTCTTTTAGCGTCTGTATAACTTCTGAGCAAGCCCTTCTAGCTTTCATCATTTCCATTGAATAGTAAGGCGTTATTCTGATGGGTCTACCTTTATATGTGAGTTGGCCCTTTTCTTTTGCAGCTCTTAAAATTTTTTCTTTGCTCTGTATGTTTTGTGGCTTGATTATAATGTGGCGTGCTGACTTTTTTTTGGGATCATATCTATTTGGTGTTCTGTAAGCTTCTTGTATCTTTATAGGCATTTCCTTCTTCAGGTTAGGAAAGTTTTCTTCTATGATTTTATTGAAAACATTATCTGTGCTTTTGAGCTGGTATTCTTCTCCTTCTTCTATTCCTATTATTCTCAAATTAGGTCTTTAAATGGTGTCCCAGATTTCCTGAACATTTTGAGTTATGGCTTTTTGAGTTTTACTATTTTCTTTGACTGATATATCTATTTGAGCTACTGAGCTTTCCACTTCAGAGATTCTATCTTGCATCTCTTGAACTCTGTTTGTTATTCTTGTATCTGTAGTTCCAGCTTTTTTCTTCAGGTTTTCTATTTCCATTTTTGCCTCATTTTGTGCCTTTTGTATTGCTTCTATTTCAGCTTTTATTTCAGCTTTTATTTCAGGTTTTATTTCAGCTTTTAGTTCCTGGCATGTTTCTTTCATAGACTTGTTCATCTCTTCCAATTTTTTGTTTGTATTTTCTTCTATTTCTTTAAGGCTTTTTTTCATATCTTCTTTGAGAGCTTCGATGATCATCAAAAAGGAATTTTTGGTGTTGCTTCCTTCTGTTTCCCCTCATTGCTCAGTTCAGGTCTTGTATTTGTAAGATCGCCTCTCTCTTTTGGAGTTACCATGTTGTCCTTTGTATTATTATGTAATTTTTTGCACTGACATTTGCCCATGGCTTCAGTGGTTCACGATTAGATGGGTCCTGGTCAGTTGTGGCACTCGGGTTTGTGTGCCTCCTGTCACCTTTCTGGTGAGGGTCTGATTCTGTCTTTCAGAGACCCCTGAAGTTGTTGGTTCGCTCAGTTCGAGGTCTTGGTGGGGAGCTGTGCAAATTCCCTCAGCAGGAGCTGTGGATGTGGTCAGGGGCAGAGTTTACCTGCCCCTGCTCCAGAGTGCACTGGGATTCTGCAGACAGCACTCGGTCCCCGACAATGATTTTTATAAATGTAAAAATAAAATCTGGGAATGTTACAAATTAATTAGGGATATGAACGAGAAAATTGTCTACTTGAAATCTCAAGTTTTATTTCTTTCAGCAAACTTCAATTATAATGTATGTTTCAAATGTATGTAGGTAATTTTCTACAGTTTTCTAATATTTATTTATTTTTTTGTTTTAATAGAAAGGACTACCAAGTTAAAAGGGTTGATATACAAGTAATATCAGTTGCGTCTTTGGAACTGTTTTGGTTATATATAAACCTAGCTTATTTGGACAATTTGGGAAGTGTATTACATGACTTTACTTATTATCTCAGATTTGTTTACCACATAGTTTAAGACATTAGAAGATGCATGTATAAATTTTCTTAAGCATAAATTGCAAGTATAAAAGGTAACAAAAGCAGGCATTTCAATAATGCACTACACAATTTCTTAAGGTGGATTGTACTGTTGGGATTGTCTATGGTTAAAAATATTTCTGTGTTGATTTAGCTGTGTATTAGCAACTGAAGAGCTTACATTTAGCTTTCATGGCATGCTGTAGTAGATTTTCTTTATCTGAATACAAATGTTATGAAGGGCACAAAGTTGTTTTCTAAACTTTATGTTTGTGATGTCAGACTTACTCAGGCAAGGTGGAACATAAAAAGCTGCCCTACACAGTAATATCTCTTTTCTCCACTTTTACCTTGCATCCTGATATCAGAATCTATGACAAGAAAGAGGTGTGTTGTCCCTTGATTGAAGGGCCAGTCTTTGTGGCAGTCTCATCTTTTGTTAGAGTGAAGCACTAGGTCAAATTGATAGAGAACACCATTATCCCTTGGCAATCAGAATATCATATTTCCTAGATCATTTTCTTGTCTTTCTTCTCCCAAACCCTTGGGTTGGATCCAGGAAAAGAAAGAGATTCTGAATTACTGTATTTGTTATCATGCAGAGTTGTAACCTAACCCACATTCTCATTCAATATTTTATCAAGTCATCGGGGATAATTGACAGCAAGCCTTTATGTCTAGATTTGTTCCCATTAGAAGCCCTTATGTCCTTGACTACACAGGTAAGGCAAGAACTTTAATTACTGCTGTAATGAGATGTGGCTGAGGCAGCTGTGCTTTGGATTAACCAAATGTGGAGCTTTCAGAAACACTGGTAGTGATGCTGTCCCGGCATCACTGTGAGAAAAAGCACTGTGAATAGAAAGCAAATAGTTCCCGTCTATGTTACAGGCCTCCAACTCTATACCCAAAGGTTTTTCCTCTAATAGATTATTTTTATAGCATGTGTTACAAATGCCACAAAATGCCGTTTTATTTTTTATGTTATTCCTTGTAACACCAAGGGTTTAAAATAAAAACGCTATAAAAAGAGCACATGACATCTTTGAAAATTCTGTAGCCTACTGTAGCACAAAAAGCCATAGAGAAATACATTTAAGTGTGTTAAAATGACAAATTATTTTAGCACAGGATGAGTTATAGCTTTAGTTTCTGGGTGAGAAGCCCATGTAGATAATTACAAAGTGACAAAACTGTATTTTTACTATTTCATAGAGTTCACTAAAATTTTTCACAAAATTGTGACAACTAAATTATGAATTTATTTTTAAAAATGTTATTTTAACAACTGAACATTCCTCCTTCAGAATTCAAGAGGCATTACTGTATTGTGGTCAATAATTTCATATTGCAATTACTAACTGTAATTTTCTCAGTATCTCCTCTCTTATTCCTTGTTTATTTATGTATTATTATATTTAGTTTTAGATAAGGAATGTTGTCATGAGGTTCATATGTTCTAGGGACCCCAGCAGATATTATAACCCTGACAGGTGACGGGAGCTTGGGTGTCCTTACCAAAAAACGGGTTAATTCAAAGCAATATTTTAAATGTGATTATATTATTGAAATTTGATGGAAGTATAGTCTACTGGAAAGGAAGCTGATTAGAATAAATGCATTCTTTTCAGCTGAAACTATTTTGAATTCTTGTTTAACCTCTTCTTTTTGTCTGGTGTGAATGGCCTTTGCCTTCTACTTCAGCCACAATAATCTATTTCACAGTGACCCAGAATCAACAGAACTTAATGGCCATGCATAGAAAGCCCTGAAATCATAAGTCAATAATTTTTTCTCTTAAATGCATGCACCAGTACTTTCTCTACCATCATCAGATAATCAGATCTTTCCTATTTGTGTACTTAGATATACTTAGAGAGTGTGCTATGAATGGGTAGTTTTTAATATGCTTAGCTAACAATGAGTGCTCAGATCCATTTGTTACAGTATGGTCTAACAAATGGAGCTCCAGAGCAGTTCCCCAGATGACTAACTTCATGTTATGACACGGAAGAATACAGGGTGGGAGAACAGTCAGTCTTTTCATATGAATGCCTGAACATCTTCATATGCAATTTGTTCCTGTGAGGAATTTCTCCCACATGTGAATATCCTGGCCTGTAATGTAAACGTGTATATAAATTAGTAAATCTATCTGTGTGTACATCATAACATTTAGAAACCAGAACCAGAAAGGGTAATGTTAAAAAGACTGAGACGTAGTAATTAGTTGACCAATGCTCTTAAAGGTATAAAAGTTTCTTAATGCTAAATAAATCCTTATATGGAAAGTTTTCACTTGTAATCTCAATACAGGCTGTAGCTTTCTAGGAGATCTGAATTCTAAATTATATTTTTCATTTAATATTCCCTAAGATATGATTCTTTTGACATACTACTAAGCTTGGTTTTAGTGTTTAAACAAAAATTTTAGGTATTTAAATTCTAAAAAGTGAAGATTGCTAAAAATGTTTTAAAAATATAAATTTAAGTAGTTGATAATATGTTTTTATTCTTGAATTCCAAACATAACATGCCAGGAATCAGAAAAAAAACTCAAAAACTTGAGGTTTCCTTTAATCAATGTCATAATTCGTAATTGTATCATTGGAAATAAGTTAATATACACAGTTTTAATATATTTATTTTATTTTTGAATGAAGTCTCCTTTTTTATTCATGTATCCCCTTGTTCAAATTCCTTTCCCCCTCCTGCCTCTCCCAGTCACTCTCTTCCCCATCTTCTTATCTCCTCCCCAGTAAAGCCAGGAGGTCTCAAGGTTCCTCCAAGGTGGCTTAGTTAGGAAGTAAAGGCTGCTAGTTTCTATAGGTCAAGATATGGAACTAGGAAACATGAATTTATACCAAATTCTGCAGATGAAAAAATCATGTATACTCCTCAATTAAACAGAAACAAACAGACCCTTTGTCATGTGTAGATAATCCGAGAAATACATAGGGCATTATGTCTGTTGTTCATAGATCAACATTCCACTCTGTCCCACAACAATATCAAAATGGGCATGCAAAAGTCACAATTTGTATCTTTTGGAAACTATGACGATCCAGTGGCTTATGGCATCTCTGAAATCCAGTCAGATACACATAATGATGCTCTTGAAAAAAGCCCAAATTTGGCCCCTCAGGAACACTCCCCTAGAGTTCTTCTTCTGCCTTTTAGAACTAACTTTGTGTCACTGATTCCCTCCAATCCCATAATAGCGAAGAGTGTTAGTAGAGAAGTATTTGTGTTCTTTCTGTCATGGAACATGGGATTGCAAAGCCTCAGATTAAAACTGTTTTCTTTCTCAATCAAGTCAAACATACAAAATACCTTTAAAATGTTGGGTGGTCTTCTTTCTTCTATTTTATCTAACCACTTCTTTTTGCATTCTAATTTATTATTATAAACTGAGTATTCACTGTTATATCTTCATGTAGTTCAGACTTCCCCTGATTCTATTATTTTCTTTTTTTTTAAAAAAAAGATCTTTTGGTATTTATAGTCATGCTTGTGCATATTTTATTAATTTTATATCGTATTGCTTATGTTGAATTTTTGGTATTTATTTTTCTTAAATTTAAAGGATCTCTGAAATTAATTATTTTTCCTTTTTTTGAGACAATTTTTCTTTTTAGTTCTTCCAGGTATAGTCAGCATAACTTCAAGTCTCTCTATTGTTACAATTTTTATAAATTCTCCTCTATTCTTCAGTTACTGCTGTTTTTCTGGAGTAAAATTCTATGTTTCATCTACTTCTTTATGGACAGGAATTACTGTCTGTCACTACCATTTATAGTTACAGGCCTAAAAATAAAACTGATTTTTCCTGGCAATTAATATGGACCACCTCTAACACTGCATATGTAACCTGGTTATTCCTAAAAGTTTCTTTTCTACTTGTATAGAGAAAGCATTTTGGGGATAGTCTGGCAGAAGCACAGGAGAGAACACAGGTGAACAGTGTTGATAACTGCTTTATAAGTTGGTTCCAGCAATCCACTTTGCCACATGGTATATTCAGGTAAGCTTTGGGGGATTATAGAGTGAATTGATAGCAATGCTCCATAGGGGATTCACAGGCATGATCTAGAGCCATTGTAATCACCCCCTAACTTAAATAACAATTACTTGTAGGATTTGATATGCACAGTAGCCACACCAACTGTAGTGTGTTTAGACTCAGTATGGCTGGACAGACTCAAGTATTTTCCCTTTGTCACATAACAGCTGATGATGTCACTAACATGCATTTGACAACCATCTCTTCAGTGACTATAAACTAAATTCAAATCCATACACAGCCCTATTTTCTGTGTCCTTTTATATAGTCTTGCTCTATTCTTTCTCTATTATTAATATGTGTGAAAAACATATCCAGAATCCATGGCCTCAAAATAACAGTTCCAATAATTCTGCTTGCTAGATTTTTAATTGGGAATGACTCTGTAGTGACAGGATCTCTCTAATTCTTGAAATATTAGCTGGAGCATCTTAAACACTGGAGACTAATAATTTTCTATTTTCTTGTTTCTGGTGTTAAAGCCTTTTTGGGGAATTGTTGGCTAGGATGGTGTATCTTCTCCATTTGACCTGTGATTCTTCATATTCAGAGGTTATGTTTTTCAGATAGAGGCCATGTTCTTTTCTGTCCTAACTTTCTAAGCCACACTAGTCACTTATGCTGTATTTTTTCTTCTTTATGTAGCTACAGAGTTCTATGCAAATTAAGAAGAAGAACAATGAATCACCATTTCTGTTGATTTCTGGGGTGCACAGGATTGTGTGACAAATAATTTAACAGTGGCCATTCTTAGAAAACTTCAACTTCTCTAATACTTTTTAAAGAACAATTTATTTCTATATTTAAAATGCAATCACAACTTTCTTGAAGAAATTGCACAGTCCCTCTTGTAGTAGCAATATTGGACTTGAGATTTTTTCAATCATACGAAACCATTAAGATAAACTGTGTCATATTTTCTTAGATAAAGCTTCTAAGTTTTTCTCATTCTCATTTGACTAATGAGAGACAAATAATTTGCCTTTAATACACACTTCTCACACAATGAAAAGACAAGAGGAGAGTAACTGCTAGCTGTTCTAAAGGTGAATACATGGGAGAATTAGAGTCTCCACTGTTGTATACCCCTGTAGCCCTTGTATTTGTATCTTTGGTTTCATTACTTAGTGCTTGGTAATACTCCTTTAAAGTGACTAGACTGTTTGTTTTACTCTGAGTTACCCTTTGATTTTTCCAAAGAATGGTGATTTCTTAAAGTCAATGTTTAATTACTTTTCTCATTGTTACAACTTGGTACCTCATGTCAACCTCTTAAGAGAAGAGATTTATTTTGGCTTCAGAGGATTTAGTCTATGGTGGGTTAGCTTCATGTGCTTAAATTATGAGAAATACTTTTCTGGAGAGTTATAAAGAAAATCTCCTCCTCATATGGTTTCCAACAATAGCTAAAGTCCAATTCTACAGTTCCCAAGGTAAACAGAGTTTGTTTGGATGACTTACAGGACATGATGAGCAGTTTTTGGCCACAAAATGGATGGCACCAAGGCTTCCAGACTGCAAAGTCCCACCTAGCATAGATGATGGTTACTTATGACACCATAGATGAAACTTTTCTTCAGCAAACCTCTCCCAGACTACATATTGTAGCATCTCATTAGGCCAAATGGCTGGGAGCGCCAGCTAGAATCTAATATGAGAATAAAGTGGGCCACTCCACCCACCACTTTTTGAAGGAATGCCAGGAGTCTGAGGAGACTTTCCATTTTAGAACATCTTAGAAGCAAAGAGAGGGATAGAAAGGGCCAGGGGTAAAATATACACAAGGGACCAGACTGGGCCCTATTTCTTCCAGCTTGCTGCTATGCCTCAAAGTTGCCAGAACCTTCCAAAGAAATGTTATGAAGTTATTTATGATCAAGCATTCAACACAAGAACCTGTGGGGGAACATTTTATAGACAAACCACACTGCAACAGAAACAGCCATCAATTTCTTTTACACTTCCTTTTCAGAGATCTGAAGACCATGTTTCCTTTAGCAGCACCATTGTGTGTTTTGAACAACAGTGCAAGCAAATGTACTCCAAACCACACAATTCTCATAAAACCCAATGAAATATTTTTGGATATTGCTTATGTAGCCAGGTCAGTCCCATTATGATTTTAGAGTTAAGTCTTCTGTGTCTGACTTCTTAGCTTTCTGACCATAGTTTCTTAATTTTTAGACTTACTGTTTTATGGCTATCCTCTTGGTGATTATTAGATAAATTCAGCTGACTGAACAGATCTTATATCTTTTGAAAGACTTAAAAACGGTGCCATATTTTCTTCTATTTACCCTGAACTGTTTTGTGTTTTTCCTGAAGGGTTGTTTATTATTATTATTATTATTATTATTATTATTATTATTAATTATTATTATTATTATTGAGTCTTAGCCAAAAAAAATGAGAAATAGTTGTACTTTTTGAACTAAAACTTGTCTGCTTTATGTCACATTTAAATTTCACTTGAAGACTCAATAAAGACTTTGGAACTGACCTGTTTCTTTTCAGTCATATCATCAAAGTCCGTGAAAAGAAATCGGTGGTGATTCCATTCCTTTTGCATTTTCGTGTCCCATGAATTCTGTAGCCCCAGACACTTCCTTAACATCCTTTTCTTTTCTTGTGGTCTCCTTTCTACTTTCCTGATCTTCACCCACATTCAGACCCATCTATATGTATATTTGTATCTATAAATCTTTTTTTTAAACTTTATTTATTTATTTGCCTTGGTGTTTGCCTGGAACTGGAACTACGGACAGTTGTTAGCTGCCATGTGGATGCTGGGAATCGAACCCGGGTCCTCTGGAAGAGCAGACGGTGCTCTTAACCGCTGAGCCATCTCTCCAGCCCCATATCTATAAATCTTAAAAGCTAGGATCATGTCATTACAAAACAGCTTCCTATTTGCAAATAATGATCTCTGTAAAAGCCCTTTAATCATCTTCATTCTTCTCTGTATTCCTCCTATCAAACATTTATTATCAAACAAATTAAAATAAAAAAATTACCTGAGATATCGATTTAACTGTTTTTTTAATCATGGGCCTCAACTGCAGCACCAATATAAGAATATAGCAGTGCCATGCTTAAAATGCACACACGCACACAAACACAGAAGGAATAAAGTATTTTGCATAATGTGAAAGTAGCAAATTATCCTTTTTAAAACTCTTCCAGCCTTCTGGTCTCAAAACAATATACTGTATATTTATTTATGATAGCCAATACCACATCTAAATAATAAAATTAGTTGTCAATTTGTGTGTGCACCAAATCTATTATTTTAAACAAAATTAAAATTTGCTTTACTTGGCTTTTCTGTTTTGTGAAGTCTTCATGGAGACAGTTTATCTGTGCCATTTGGCATCAGATGGGCACAAGTCAGGAGATGAACAAATCTGAACACACATTTACCCTTGTGCCTTCTAGTTCACGCTGCTCTCAGCTGAAGCTTTGCTTGAGCTGGTAGTTGGAGTACCTACTCTCATGTGACCCATTCTTGTCATCTGGAATTCTTTCCATTGAGTCAGGTTCTCCGAATGAGAATACTAATTAAGCCAGGCTAAAGTCTTAATACCTTTAAAATATCAGATTTAAAACCACTCACTATCATCCCCACCCTCTGTGAATCCATAGTGAAAGACATTCCACATAGTTTCAAGAGGAGAGAAATGGCCCCATTTTGGCAGGAAGGGATAGCAAAGTTAGAGAATAAAATATAGACTCAGAAACATCACTGTGGTCCTACCTAGAGAACCCTGTGTGATCCAGTTTTGTTTTATTATCCGTAGTCATACTCTTATCTGCTCTGTAGTTCAGAATTTTACTTTATTTCCTACCTTAAAATCACACAAAGTTCATTATTCCTTCTGGGTATGTGCATTTTAAGCATGACACTGTGATATTCTTATAGCAATGCTGCAGTTGAGAACCATGAGAAAAAAAATAGGCAAATCCATGCATTGGGTAATTTTCCTTGTTTTAATTTGCTTTGGTTGGACATAGTGTCATTCATAGTTGTATGCACTTATAAGACTCATTAGATTATTAACAACCACCTTTTCTTAATTGTTTTCCTGAGCATATGATAATTGTATAATTATGTTAATTATAATATGCTATTCTAAACTACATATATATAAAGATACAGACCAAATTAAGGCCTTTAATGTTTCCCTTTACTCACTATTTTTCAAGAATTTTAGAGTTTAAAGACTCTGATTACACATAAAAGTCCATAAGTTACTGTGACCCATAGTCATTGCTGCAGTATTGAGAGACTGATTTAGATGTTCCATTAAATGGTAAGTACCCAGTCTCTTATTCTCAAGATTTTCACAAAGATGCATTTCCTGTTGATTACTGTTTACAGTGAAAAGACTTTTTGTAATCAATTTTGAGAGCAACCCAGACCTGAGTGTAAAGTGGTATAAGTACTTTGGAAGTCATCCTGGAAGTATCTAAAAATAATCTGTAAATGGAAATGCCATAGGTCCCAGCTACACCATTCCTAGGTATATACCCAATAAATTTAATATTTTGCTGCAAAGTCACTAGTATGCCCATGTTAATGTTATTCTATTATCAATAACTAGAAATTGAATCAATCTAGATGTTCATCACAGATAATTTTAAGTTAAAACATGGTGGTACTTATAAAAAATTAAATATGCCTTTGCTTTAAAGAAAAAATAAAATTCTGAAATTTGCAGAAAAATTATTGAACTGGAAAAATGTTTATCAGGCATTTCAGTCCAAGAAAGACAAATGTTCTGTGTTCTATCTTACACAGATTTTAGTTTCAAATCTTTTGTTGTTTATGTTCAACTTGGAGCATGAGAGAAAGAAAAAAAAACCTAAAAGGGGGGCCATTGGGAGGGCATGTTTAGAAAGAATCTTGGTAGATTGTAGATGAAACAATAGAAAATTAAATTACTGTGCATGGAAATGTTTAAGCAGGGTAAGTTAGAGGGCTGGAAAGGAAGAGGGGGCAATGAGTGAATCAACCCAAACCAAGGGTGTAGGAAAAATCCTTATTCAAACTCATCAGTCAGCAAGCTAATTCAAAATAAAACTTAAAGGCAAAAAAATAAAAATAATAGAATCTCTGGCTCTGGCTCTAGTCAATAATGTTGCTCCTGGAATGCATGGTTATTGTGCGAAAAAAAAAAAAAATCAGGGTGAGAAGTAAATGATTCTTCCTATCAGTTGTTGGTCAGAAAGATCCCAGGGCACATGCTACTGTCATTGCCCTTGGTTGGCCAGCATATCTACATATATAACATCATATTGCTGAAGACTGAAGATACTACATGCTTTCTCTGCAGGATAAACTGAAACCAATCCCAAGCTAACCTGGGAACTGTTTTCTCTCTTGGCAGCTTTCAGAATCCTGGAATGTACTGTGTGTGCAAATGAGGAAGTAAAGATCAATGATCCTACCCTGTGCTGGACCCTGAAGGCTGCAATACTGAACTGCCACACAAGATGTGCCCACTGGTGCAATATGGCATGAGTATTAGAAGGTAGCTAACAGATTTCTTACTAGTTTTGAGTCCTGCTCCACAAGAGAAAAGTATGTTAATCTTGACCAAAAGCTATGGTTGCAAGGTCATATGACTTAGGGTAGAACCTTCTATTGTTCTTTGACAAAATGCTCATGTTATCAATATGAGACGGCATCTTGTTGTGGTTTGAGTTAAATTTTCCAGATACATAATTGAGTAGAGAACATTTTCCCCACAAACTTGATGTCCATTAAACTTTGTCCTTAGGAGAAAGGCATGTTCAAATGCTTTGTCCATTTTAAACCAAACTATGTTTCTGTTACTTCACTATGTTCTTTATATATGATGGATATAAGTCACTTGCCACGTCATCATTTTAAGCTGAAATTCCTAGGTTTTTCTAAACATCTGTGTTATTTTAAAACAAATCTTCTAAATTGGGTTGTCTTCTAAAATGTAAATTTTAGTTCAAATATACAAAATGTATTGCAGTAAGTAATGTGTGAATTAAAATGATGTTTCTTATTCTACAGACAAATAAAATTAGCAAACAGAAATTAAAAACAGTAATTAAATGTCATAATTGTGAAGAACCAGTGCAGTGAAAATAAGAATTCTTACAAATTTTTTAACCAACAGCATTAAATCTTAATCCTCACTACCTGATACCACCTTTAGTCTTAATTCTTCTTACATGTGCTGATCTAAACTAAATGCTATTGGCATCCTTCAGTGAGGGTTGGTGTAGATGCATTAGGGTCAGACTAACTATTTTACTTTTAAAATTATATAATACACAACAATCTAAAAAACAGCCATACATAATCAAGTTACTTGTAATAATTCTACTCTTCTTCTAGAGTCTTTCTGATACTTTCATTTGTTACCTACATTTTCTGTTGAATGATAATGTTTCCCTGTAAAATTAGTGTGATATCATACATGACTGCATAGTATTTTTCCATCAGTCAATGAAATTAATACTTCTACTATTCCCCAGTGTATCTTTAGGAAGATAAATCACAATAATTTAGTTATGTATTTCTTACTTGTAAGAACTATCACAATAAGTTCATCTCATTCTTTTCGGACAATTGCTTGCTCATTCCAAGTTTCTCCCTATTTTTTTGCTTGAATATAAGGTTTTTTTAATAATTGCAATACATACTATTCTAATGAACACCTAGTTACAAAGTCACAATTAAAATGGTTAAATAGAAAAAAGGTAACAGCACTATTGCTATCATTTATAATTTCTATTTTTAAACACATGAATTTCATCTGTTCAGTTACATTAACATAGATGTTCTTGAATCTTTTATTTAAAGCACATTTTCAGCATTTAATTAAAATGAACTTTTGGCTAAGCCTTCTGGAGCTAGAGACGGTATTTTGGAAAATGTAAGCTCATGAACTCTTAAGAGTATCATTGAGTTCATGTCAAGTGTGAAGTAGGAAAAAGTAAATACCAATGTCTACTGAAAGATACTGTTTAAGTGAATGTACCTCTGATTATGAAGTTCATTTGATGTAAAAAACATTCAAAGTGTCATTTATACCTCTACAAAGAGTGGACAAAGTTTAAGAGGGAAATGCACTACATCAGAGCTTTTCATATCAAATGAATGCTTGCTTAATAATATAATATCACGCCTTTTTTAAAAAAGTTTTTCAGTCCTCAGTTCAGATGATAACTTCTACTGTTTTCTGATTTCTCACCAACTGCCAGGATGAGATAGCATGGCATGCCCAAACAACAATGCACTTGAGTAATTTGCCTTCTTAGTATAAGCATTATTGCTAGGAAAACAGGGCACTATTGTGAACAACTAGTCATATCATTTTATTGTTAAAGTATATTTCTTTTTCAAAATTTAGGTATTAAAGGGGAACTCAGATACAGGACATATAATTTTTAAGCTTTATTTAAAAGACAGAGGTCTTTTTGGCATAGTTATTCCAGATGAGAATTACATTGTAAAGGCTGCTGACTAATAAATGGATTTGGAAAGTGTCATATGTTGGACTTCTGATCTGTTTCATTTGAATCTTGCTTGGGTTACAATTTTTCAGAAGCTTTCAAATGTTTACAGTTTATCATAAGGATTCCCAATTTACACCAGACACAGTACCTCTTTCCAGTGAGTACATCCCAGCATGACTCCAGAATTTATAAAGATGGGATGATTCCTAATAGCCTAGTTTTTTCAAGTGCAAGTGGAATAAAGGCTAATTGCAACAAACCACCCCAGTTCAGTAAAACTAGAAGTCTTCTGGCCAGCCCAACAAATCCATTAGGATTTTATTGGGTCCTAAAAAGAGTTATGTGATTCCCTGGGATCCAATCCTTGTCAATCAGGCCTGCTAAATTGGATTCTTGAATAGGGAAATCCCTTAGGGAGAGTAGATGTTACCCAGATCAGATGCACTGATTTTTTCGACTCTGTGCTCACTAGGTTCTGTTCTCTCTTTAGTGAACCAATAAAACCATAATAAGTATTGATTAACCCATTACTGCGCATTATCCACTGGCTTCTGCCTAGCTGTATTTAAACACTACACAGCACTTTCGCAAGGCCACTGTACAGATACTTGTTCTTCCTCGGCTCTCTTGCCAAGATAGCTCCAAGCATATTTCCTTTTAGTATAAACTCAATATCTCACGTAGTCATTTTTGCCAGCTCCAAACATGTTCAGCCAACTTTCTGAAGAAAGAAAACTATGAGATTCCAGGTGGTTCATATGATTTTGCATAATTCAAGTGTTTGAACATAGGCATTGTCTTCCAGTGCAGAGAAAAATACCAACTTTATTTAATAATAATAAAAAAACACAGCAGATTTTTAGGCTGAAATAAATTATCTTTTTGATTGGTAAGTAATATGGGACTTTGAACACATCATGCAATAAAATCATTTCTGTTGTCAGGAGAAAGGGTTTTCACCAGCATGCAGCTAATTTTATTAGCTGTTGTAACATTCAGAAGTCAGAGCAGTTATGTTCCATCTGATACTGTGAACATTTAGTAGATGTGTTTAAGACTCCTCTGTACATTGAATGTTAAATTTCTGACTGTATCTTCATATCTTTAGAATTTCCTTCTAAGCATTGCCATGTACATGGCTCTCTGGTTTTCTTCTTCATGTTAGTTAATACCGAAATGCAGAGATCAACCAGACAAATTAAGGTTGATTAGAGGGAACAAGGTCATGAGCTGGATGGAAATGGGTCAGTCATAGTCATGGGAGTGAAAAAAACTTAGACATGTATGACCGATGCTTTTAGGAACTATTTTGTTTCATATTTATTCTGGCCACATGTTTCTTTAAGAAAACATGCTTTAAGATTATGTACAAATATATATGCATAGATATGTTATTTTGAAATTTAGACATACATATTATTTTGGAGTTCATACTTTATAAGCTTATATTTTCTTTTGTGTTCATTAAAGACTAGTCATCTGATCAAGTGATTTTCAATACATTGTCAAAATAAATTACATTCACTTCATTAGATGTACAGGAAGTGTAGTCAAAGCAGGAACAAGCATTAATTTAGACTCTGCAGAAATTGACACTCCATCTTATGACCCTGAGGCTGTATTATTCAGGATACCTAGTGATGGAAGGAAGTCTGTCTCCTTAGCAATTACCTAAATCTTTTATCAGTCATTTCTGGAAAGAAAATTAGAGCAATTGTGTCAGGATGGTCATATGGCAGAAATTGCACACTCGTTCAAACCACTTATGTCTCTGACTTTGTCCTTGGTGATGGCTCCTTTTGTTTATGGGTCTGTGTCTGAAAGCCTGATTGGACATGAGCAGATGTGCTGCACTGAAACCACAAAAGGGCATTTTTTTGTTTTCTCTCAATTCTCTCTCTCTCTCTCTCTCTCTCTCTCTCTCTCTCTCTCTCTCTCTCTCTGTCTGTCTGTCTCTCTCGCTCTCCACAAAAGTGCTATATTTTCTGGCTTTAGTTTTGCTATTAAGCAAATTATTAAGGAACAGGTTACAATGCAAAGAAGCTCAGTTAAAGATAAAATTAGCTTTAAAAAATCACTTCCTTTGTATATCCCTAGTTATTATTAACACATAATGCTTAGAATTAGGTGATTCTGAACTTAGGAAAAAGTAAGAAGGGGGTCATATTCTAGAACACATGACTATTAATTAATTTGATAATTGATGTTACATCAGTAATCTTGTCACTAGGTAGTGATAATATCTAAATATGATTTTATTGATCTAAACCTTTACAAATATTACCATAAATTAGTAACCAAAAAAAGCTTTCTGTTGGTTAGTGGGAGAAAATGCCCCCTCCCCAAGATTTTATGTTTTCATTATTAAATTTTGAAATAAAAATTAAAAAGTAAAATTAGATCAATGAGAATTATAGTTTTCATTGAGTCATGAAAATACCACTAAGCTTACCCTTCAAGTTCCTCATTCAGGAAAATTTACAATTAATGGGTTTCTACAACAACAAAAATATCCCCTTTTCAATGGCTCAGCTAGGGACCTGCCACACTAATCTATTCCCAGTCAGCTAGCCATGGTCTTTTCCTCTATCTGTCTTAGCATATTGATTTCTGAGCTGTCTTATTGGTTCCTAACATAATTACAGCAGGAGTGGGTTTTTTTTAATACTGCTAATACATTTACACCATGGCATCTAGGGAAGCTGACTATAACACTATCTGGTACCAGTTAATGGTCAGTTTCTATTTCTATTATAAACTTCATTTTTCAGGCAGCTTAAAGTCTTAATTTGTTTAAAGGAAGAAAACTCTGGCTTTGTGTCATCAAATAATCTGCATATTTATGTCTTTAAAGATCTTAAAAATGAAGTCTTTATACTCATGTAATTTGACATTTTCAGGAAAACAAACTATTTTCTGTTATGGGATCTTTTACTTAGCAAATAGTTTGACAGACAGTTCAGTGCTGGTATCAATACTTGTAAATTTGCAAGACTTTAATCAGGAACACTATATATTATTATACTGTCATCTACAAAATGTGATACTCTAGACTCTGAGGGTATGTGGTTATCCACATAACAACAGATATTTGACAGAAGCTGTGAGGTTTTTTTAATAAAAATTGCCATAAAAGATCTTTTATTGAAATATTATTAGTCATTTATCTTACTCAGCATCATATACGTAATGCAAGAAAAGTGTGTGGCACCATACAGCATTATTTACATAGAGAAATTAAGATGTGTGAGAGATTTTAAACAATTGACAAGTCAGGAATTTGAGTTGATATACATTTAAAAATACAAAATTACTTTTGTCTCAAACAAGTGTGGTTAATATCATCTCTCGAATTTGGGTGAGCTGGAAAAGGATGACTCACAGATGAACACTTAAGATGCTGAACAGAGGTAACCTATAAATGCACATTCCACTGGGGCTTTGTGTGCTAAGATCTTAGTATACAAGATGAATTCCAGAGCATGGAAAGCTCTCTGATTTTGTTCTTTCTGGGAACTGCCTTAGAAGTGAAAAAGACGGAGATAAAGTACCTAAGTAAATGTGCAAAGTATGTAATTCATGATCTCTAAAATGTCCCACATCTTCATTTATTATCTATAATATCTAGTTACTCTATGAAAAAGAAAATTTATGCCTCAATGACCCATAGTTAAAAAAAATCCCTAAGTTTGTGTATCATAATATTATAATAAATTAATAACACATATAGTAGTATTGGATTGTTTTAATTTACATATAATTGTTACACCTTATAATATGAATATGTAATACAAATTTATGTAGGTAGAATAACAATATTTTTACATTTGTATTTTAGTTTATTTAATTAGAACATGTTCCATTTTTTTTAGGATAGCATTTTCTATAACAAATTTTCTTCTTTAAAGGAAACTAGGTTATAATTGGAACATTCTTTTCTAACTTGGACTTTATCTTTCCTGCCTTTCTGAAGAGAAAAAAACCAACCAAGCAAGCAAAGTGTGATCCTGTTTATGCCCAGGCTCTGCTATTATTGCGGGTTTTATCTACTATTTTAAAGTCTGTTTTAATTTTTTTCCATTGTCACTTATTTTTAAGGAAAGCTCAGCGAGCAGAGAAGGGTTAAAATCCAAGATATAAATAATTTGCCATGCCCAAAAACTCAGGATTTAGAAAATACAATAGAGTGGCTATGCTCAGAGGAGGAGGTGTAAGTGTGATAAAGGAGTCAAGGAAAGCTTTCCAAGAAACCCCTGCTGGAATTGTGATTCCAAGAATGAGAAACAACTTTACCAATATGTGAAGACTGAAATTACCTTGATTGACTTGGTGAGCCATTGAGTTTTCTACATGAGTTGCCTTCCTGCTGTCTTCTGTCCTGAAGTACTCAATTATTGCAGCAACTTTTTCCATTTGCATTTGTATAAATTTAAGTTATACTCAAAACACACTTTGGGACTATAGAAAAGAGAGACACCATTGTAATTAAAATCAGGATTGTAATTTTAATGACTCTATGCTATGGAAAGTGCAGGTATTATAATTCATTTACATTACCATTTTACATTATCCAGGTTCCTTGTCCAAAACTTTCTTCTTCATAAGTGCTACATTCCAGATATAGAAAACTGATAAAGTGTTTATCTTGGAGAAGATAAGGTACATCCATAGATTACTGTTCAGTGTACATGCCTAGGAAAACAAATCAGTGCTCTCCTCCTTTTAGTGGACAGCATACATCGACTTGTCGTTAGGCATAATCAACAAAATGCAAGCTGAAAATAAAAGCCTTTCTAGGCGATGGCTAGATATGGCCCTACGAGGTAGAAGTTTCTTACAATAAAAGGTTCCTAAAAGTCCTGACTTTTGTGGAGGGGATTAGAGCTCTTTTAGGAATAGCAATTTGGGGAGATGAGACGACAGAATAATCTCTAATCTGTTTATCTGGATGATAGTGTCTGTGTTTTACTCTAACCTAGGAAGTTACTACAATATGTTGTATTATGTAGGCATACATATGTATGCATATGGAACTAGATATATAGACATTCTTGTGACTAATTATTGGTAACCTATTAAACCCTTGTATAATACATTTAAATTTTTAGAACTTTCTATATATTTTCATCTCTCAATGTATTACTAAACTGTCTTTGTCTACTTTCACTGAGTTAAAAATATTCATTATTTAAGAATTTCAGGATAAGTTGGTAAATGCTAGGATGATGTGGGATGTAGTGTTTCTTTTTTTTTCATTATTCGTTTTTCATTCTTTATTGAATGTCTTCAAGCAAGCAACAAACTATCCAAAAAGCAAGAGAATTATCATTTTCTAATACAGATATCAAATAACTAGGCTGCTAATTAAACATAGACTCCTAAACTCTCTGTTTGGCAGATATGATTTATAATTTCTGATATTTGAAAACACATAACTAATAAACATATAATAACATTCTGGAGATATTCAGAATCAGACAGTACTGTTATACCTATATCAAGCAAGAAAAATTAACAAAAAATAACTACTTATTATTTTAAAAATAATGTTATAAACTTACTTCAAATAAAGTTAGTATGTTCAGACAGTGGGGTTTTTTGTTTCATTTTTGTTGGCTAGAAATTTTATGCACATACAGTAAGTGTAATCAAGAAGCATTTATCTTCATCAATATAGTTTAAGTTTAATGTAAATATGCACATTCATAAAATTTATTCTAAATTTCTAAAATTAATTTATGGTTATGGTACCAAAAATTGAACCTTTGAAATTTATAAATCCCTTTAAATTCAAATAAAACCTTAGATGGTTGGCATTTTAGCCAATGTGCAGTCACTTAGATTTTGCCAGAATATTTCAAACAATATCATAGTTAGAAAATTTATACTGAAAATAAAATTTAACTGGACACTTCACTCTTTTAACCATTTCATGGGTTTTGTGTGAAGCATGGAATTGCTGTGGCAGAGAAATTTACAAATGATGAAGCGGAAAAGCTAAGCCAAAATATAAAATCTTCAAAGGGCTTCTGCCCTGATATGCCTTGGAAGTACCTACAGATTCTCATTCTCAGAAAGATGACTGGACTCTGTTTTTCATACTTAAAAACAGGTTCTCTGGAAAGATGGCTTTACATCACCTGTCATAACCAAGAAGAATTGCCAGCTATTTCTTTAGTGTTCCTAATTGTTGTCAGAATACGACCTAAAACTCTGACAGAGAATTTTTCAAAGTCAGGCTTCAGCAAGGCATGGGCATTTATCAGTGCTTACTCCACACACACCTATGCTGCGGCACTTCTGGAGGTCTGTTTTTATTTAATTCTCAAGATTTTGTTGTTAATGGGAAAACTGTCTCATAAATTAGGGAAGTGTTCAATTACAAGCCTGACGGAGATTGATTCTCGCTTCTCTGCTGGTCAGTACTAGCAAGTGAAGGCCGAGGAAACCACAACTCCTGCTAATGTTGGCACTGCTTCAAAGGTGACCGTGAACAAGTGTTCATTACCAATTAGGGTAGTGTTTGGCTACAAGCCTGGGATCTGTTTGTGTTTGATAGCGACCATCTGTATGAGAATTTCCTTGTTGTGTAGTTACGGACACTCATGGGATAGAACAAAATTTCAAGTGATTTGCATATTTATTTTGTGGAAAAAAATGTACAGGCGACAAAACAACAAATCATAACATTTTATATAATGCATCAGTAATCCATGAAATAAATGGCTACTAAATGAAAAGGGCCATTTCATTTTCATAAGAAAATTTGTACTTAAAAATAAACACTAACTTAGGCCTTTACATGTAAGAAATTTTTTTTTGAACTTTTAAACATGAAATTCTTTTTAACTTTATTGTAACAGAGATCTGTAAAATAAAATGTTATGCTGAAGAAGCACCTGAATTTTATTCCCTTAAGGGAAACTTATATTTTAAAGATGCCTCCTTGCCTTTAAGAAAGTCATAAATTTGAATAAATGTTTCTATTTTCTTTTCATGTTTTATTATTTATTTATTTAATATTTATTTATTCGAGACATGGTTCTCCTGTGTAGCCCTGGCTGTCCTGGAACGAGTTCCGTGGACCACAGTGATCTCAGACTCATAGATCTGCCTGCCTCTGCCTCCGGAGCACAGGGTGTATGCCACTCCCTCAAGCCCTACAGTTCAAATGTAAAGGTATCCTGATAGTTAGGAGCCAAAGAATATCACAAAGCCACTGGAAATGCAGCCGCTGACAGCTCTAGCCCAGAGAAAGGTTTCCCCTTTGTAAAAGTAACAACTGTGCCCCAGCAAGGGAGTGTTCTATGTGAAGAGTGTGGCTCTGCTCTCCAGGGCTAGGGAAGTGTTACTACTCTACTAAGGTCCTCTAGAGAGTAACAACTCAGCTCCCCTAGGGGAAAGTGTATCTAGTAGAAGTGTTTCAGTTTTTGTTTTGCTCTGGTCCTGCAAAGCAATACAGCTTGGATCCACTCTGCTTTGGCAAAAGTGTCACAGTGCACAGTACACCCCACTCAAGAATCCAAGAGGATGGTCACCTCAGGTGGGAAGCAACAGCACACTGAACAGAATATAGAGTTTATATGGAGTTTCTTAGGCAGGGTGTGTATTTGGAGGGGGAGCTTTACATGATGGCTTGGAACTGGAGAGATTTCCTGCTCACAGACCTCAGTGTTTGATGACATTGTGAGATTGTGATGCCTGCCTCGGGAATTAGTGGAATTTCAAGTTCTGGTACTGGGGTCAAGTCAGCGCCAGGCTGTTTTTCCTTGGCTCTGGTAGCAGGTCTAGTCATGGTCAAGGTGATTTTTCCTTGTCCCTTTTCACGTTACAATTCCTGGTTGGTATTTTTATTTTAAACTAATGTTTTTTGTTTGTTGTGTTTTGCTTGCTTGTTTTGGCAGCATTCAAATGTATTTCTCTCCTAAAACAATTGTCAAGCTTTATTTTCTATCACAATATTAAATGTAAGAAAATAAAAGATCACAAGGCAACAATCTGACAGAGTGTGCTTGTGTTTTGCTGCCAGGACATATATGCCAGAGGCCATCTCAGTAAGAAGGCTATTACCTCTGCCAGGCAAGGCAGCTTCTGACAACTAATAATTTTGTTGCAGGTTATACTATGTATTTATAATATATATGCATATGTATATGCATATAATGATACATACACACATATTACATATGTGTGTACATGAAGTTTTTGAGGATTCTGATGTCTATTTTGCTATTATTAAAGAACACCAAAGGGAGAGTGTACATATGACTAAAGATGTGGTCTATAGAAAATAGCTCTTCAGTGTTTCTTCTTTATTCTACACTAATTTGAACAATCAAAAAAATGCAGCTAATCGATTTGTTATAAAATTTGAAATAAAGTACTAAATACCCAATGGTTGTTTTAAGTTTAAATTTAGTTTTTATTTTTAATAAATCAAAATCAATCATAATGTAAACTTTTTAAGATTATCATCTAGGCAAAAAAAGGGAAAAAGAAAGAATGGGAAGAAAGTAGCCACCTTAATCTTTGTTTTTATTTGTGCTAGTTATTTCTTTTTGGATAAATGTCATGTTCTTGCCATAGAACCAGTATTTTCAAATTATGTGATAATATTGTGTAATAACGCAGTTGAAAGTGGGATGTAAAAAAGGAGCAAATAATTAACTGATAATTAAGAGTACATTAAAGCTAGCTAGTCTCTAATAGGTGTCTAAATATCTTAGAGAGGATAGCATTTAGTTGTTTGTTTCGATTTTTATTTGAATAGTTGAATAGCACAAATTTATCTTAATGTGTTGAAAATGAAATGCAAGAAGTCAAATGGATATGGAGAGGATTTGTTCTGGAAAGAGTTGGAGGTGGAGGATGGATATGATTAATCATGCTTTACAAAATTCTCAAAGATTTAATAAAAATATTTTTAAATGAAGAAACTCAACTTCTCGCACTGGTGCTATGACTCTTGTTTACACTTTGAGGGTTCTTCCTTAGTTTGGGCTGTGTGGCCTGCTGCTGGTCTGCTTGTGTGCAATATAAACAACAAAACTGGCACTGTTTCTCTGGACTGGAAGCCCACTATGCAGGATTTTCCATGGAAATAGAATAAAATTCCCTTTGTTAGGAACAAATGTAAGCCAAAAATGCTTCCAGGAGAAATAAAACTACAACATTCTAACACTTAAAAGTGCTCTCTTTAAAAATAGCACTACAGGATCCCAGTGTTCCCTTGCTTGGCTTTGTTCAAGTCACTCTGCTGTCATCGTGGGAGACAGTGACTGCAACAGCATTTTATACTCATCCCTCATTTGTTAGAGCTGAGGCTGAATATCACTACAGTTATTAAATTACTGATCTTTATAAACCTCATACAAACAAAAAGAAGCTTGTCTATGAAGCAGGATAATAGAAAGAAGCTTCACTTATAAGTGTTATAAACAAGGGAGATCTTCTAAGTGGCAGAGTGGCCTTTTATTGAAAAATAACAGTGCCATGCTTTTGATCACTGTTTTCAGTGTGGGAAAAGTAGTGCTTTATCTATAAGACATATATAACTTTCTAGCAACTCATGAAGTAGTAGCATTAAAATAAAATTGTATTTTAGTTTAATGAATAATTTTACCAGAAGCAGTGAAGGGCTCTATGTGGTTGCACTGGCAACTGAAGCCAAGTCTTTGTAATTATAGCATCCATTCTTTTTAGTCATTTTGCTATGCCCTATGTCACCTAAGTCACTGGCGAGGATTGAGATGGTATAACGTGAGAGCAGCCTGAGCTATGCACACCTCTTCATGTAAGAGATTACTTTTAATCCAGATTTTTGTTAATACTAAACCCATGCATTATTAATTTTTAATTATTTTTTCTAAACATGAGGTAGCTTTCAAAAATCATCTTTAACTGGGCAAGAAACTAAATTTTTTGAGAAGATAGATATAGATATTCTTACTTGCCTTTAGATATTGTATAATAAAATGTTACATAGTCTGCCATAAACACCAACAGTTCATACATATAATTTTGTTATTTTAAACATTTTGTTTTGGGTTGCCATTTGGGGATGTCCTGAGTCAATAATTATTATTTAAAAGCCTTGCACTAGTACACTATTAACTCCAGTAACCCTACATGAATTGAGTCTTGTTCTACTTTTCACTTGAAAATTGTATATTTGATTTGTTTCATTAATTATGAATGGATACCAGTTAAACAGTGTGAAAAGTAAATATTGTGACTCTATTGAGTATGTAGTTATATTTTTGTCACTATTTTCTAAACAGTGTAGCATAATAATATTTAAATTGCATTTATGTTAGGTGTGAGTAATCAACATATTATTTATCATATCCAGGAAGAACTATACAGATTTTATTTGTATATAGGAGCTTAGTCTCTTGAGATTTAGGTATCTGACAGGGCTTCTGAAACCAATCTCCCACAAAGATACTTAATTAGAACTGCAAATCTTGGAAACATAAAATTTATACCATAAAATCAAAATTGTACTGACAATAGAAAAATCAATTAACACATTTACCTCACTAATGAGAAAAACAATAGACAAAATGACTACCAGGAAGTATAAAAGAAATCATTAAACAAAATAGTATGCACATGTGTCCTAAAAGACAAATGAGATTTTAGCTATGTCTAGATGGTAAGTGCATGTTTCACAAACCAACAAATAAAGAAAATAGAATAAAGGTGCTTTACTAATATATGTCAAAGATAAGTAATGGAGGAAAAATCATGAAGATAGAAAATGCTTTACATAGAACATGTAACAATTAAAATGAGAAGTCATTTTTTGGTAGATAGTGAAATACAGTACTGTTAAAATTGTCATTAATGCAAAAACTTATTTAAAAGTTTATGCATCCATGCTAAAAATAATTCCAGGATTTTGAGTGATTTGTACAGACTATTTTGTGTGCAGTGCTGATCCAAGAAAAGCAAAGTACTAATATAGATAATGCAATACTTCAAAAGACAGTTATGAAGAATGACAGATGCTATCTAACTTAAGAAATTATCTTAGATTATAAAGCTGTTGCATCTACATGTGACAAAGTAGTTAAAATTATAGTTATTTTTTCAAGAACAGAAAAGTAGCCAAAAAAATCTATATTGATATTGCAGAAATATCTTTGCTCAAGTATTGCCTTATGCTTTGCCACAGAAATAACTGTTGAACATAGTAAAGAATTTTCTGTCATAGTATTGTTTACAAAAATATTTATATGAAAAACAAAGTCAACCTATAAATCAGATAATAAAATAAAAATTCAAACACACAGAAATGTAGAATATGGTGTAAAAATAAAAACAATAAATTTTCCAAATAAAATATAAGCATGTAGTGTATACCTTTGAGCAGGGCAATAACTTAATAAATAGATTATTATTAAAATTAGGAAGTTTTCATTCTCCACCACCATTAGGAGCAGAAAGGCTGAATCATGGTGTATGAGAATAATGTTGTAATTCTTATTTCACAAAAGGCACATGTTCAGAATGTATGTGGAACACTAATATTTCAATAATTTAAAGAAGCAAAAAAACCAATAGAAAAGTCAAAATACTTAAAAGCACATTTAAAAAAGATTCTGGAATTGGTTTCAACTAGATATAAATTAAAATCATAAATAGAACATTAAGCTTTCAGACAGACTAGTTAAAATGAAAATAAATGAAATATAAATATTGGTAATAAAAATATAGAGCAACCCTAACACATGATTGGTTGGGATTAAATTAGTGTGGCTATTTTGAGGAATTTACATTTCTGTGTTAAAGTTGAATGTTTTTCCACATTCTGATCTTCTACTCCAGTATATACCTAAGATTAATGTGTATATAGCTCCCAAAATATATAGGATAATGATTATGACAGCACTAATTGCAATAACCACTCACTGGTAGTAAATACAATACCAGATTCTTTGTCACTGCTGATAAGGAATTTGATGGCAGAGACAGGAATGTGGCCCAGTCTGTCAATGGAGTGTCTGCAGCACAAGCATGAATTGAAGAGATAAATCCAAGGTACCCATGTAAAAGTCTGGAATGGTGAGTACCACATGTCTATAAAGTGCAAACTGTGACTACATAAAAAGATGGATCCCTGGAGAATGCTGACCAGCTATACTGTTCTAATCAGTGGGCCCAAGGTTCAATGAAAGACCATGTTTTCCATGTTTCGAAAATAATGGGAAAAAAAAAAAAACACTTGAAGATGATACTCTATGTTGACTTCTGGTCACCACATATATGTAAACACATATGCACACAATTGTACACATATATGCACTCAAACATAGAGAAAGTTTCAAAACTGAAAGTATGTTAAATTGGTAGAATGCAAAAGAGCAAGTTGCAGAAGGAACATGAATGAGACTTGTATTTAACATTTAAGAGAGAATCTACACACACACACACACACACACACACACACATTTTGCTTGGTCTATTACATTTGTATGATGTTAAATAAAGAATAAATACAATCTATTATGATAGAGGTCAGGTTAGTAATTGCCATCTGGGGAAGACATTAAAGGGAGGGAAGAATTTCCTGAGTCTGATCTGAGAAACCTGTCTCCTACAGCTGATAACTTTCTCCTTTTCCTTTCCTCTTCATCTACATTCATTGTTACTTAGTGTCCCACCACCATCTCCCTCTCTCATACAGCCAGGATTATTTCTCACAAGCGAACTGAAAATATTCACATTTATTACCTGTTTCAAATTAAGTGACTATTCAAATATAGAAACATTTTCAACAACTTTGCCACATTTCATACTATTTCTTTCTTCAATTATCACGTTTCTGAACTTAGGCCACAATTTCTGTTTCCCCAGAGTCTTGCAACATGGGGAAAGGAAACTTTGGCTAGGATATATAAAAAAATAAAAACAAATTTTAAAAAGTTTATTTTAAAGAGTTACCTGTTTATTTCCTAATACCATATAGATCATCTTACATGCATAGCCCCCTGGCCAGTGGGGATACAACACAACATTTGCTTTGATTGAATAATTTGGGATGATGAAAATTATATTAGCTCTGAACTAGTTTTATTGTATATACTGAAGATGACTTTACAAATGGACTTACGTCCATATTTTTCTCAATCCCCCCTCACTTTGTTTGAGGCTTCTAAATGCAAATTATTCTACACAGCTCTGCCTTTCCAGAGATTGACCAGAATAAGAGCAGGAAGAAATCTATTCATTGTAATAAACACAATTCAAGTATGGATTTCAATATAATTTCAGGTCTTGAGGAACCTGAAAATGGAAGTTTGTCTCATCATGTGCCCTGCACTCTGCAATACAAAGTTGACATTGCAGTGCACTTATTAACATATTTGACTCTAATCTAAACAATGACCCGTAAAAAGGAATGTGTCTTTCAACACTGTGAACCCTACATTTTATACACAATACTAATGCAACACAACTTAAACTCCATTGAAGAAGTTAATTTTTTTTTTTTTTTTGCAAATTAAGACTTCCAGGGTATAAGAATAAAAATATAATATGGTAAATGACACTAGAATTTCTAAATTTAGGAATACTAAAACATCTAGTGATTCTTTTAAAAGTTACACTGTGTGGAGTGAGAGACCATGAAACAATTAGTTCTACACGAGATGTCTCCATCAGGTTTCCTTGGGAACTCTGTAGAAGAGGAGGCAGAGAGATTCTAAGAACCAAAGGGGATAGAGTACACCATGAAAGAAAAGTCCTTTTACACAGAACAGAATTCACATACATATGAAGTCACAGAAACTGCATGCACAGGGCCAGAGCATTTCTAAACAGGTAGGACCCCAGAAAAGACAAGGGAAGAGCACAGGACTACCCATCCAGAACCTAAAAGCTATCCGTAATTGATAACAGCCCACAAAAGAAATATTAGCTGTCTTCAACCTAATACCCACAACCTTTGTTATGCTGGATATACAAATCTCTCCTAAGAGCAAGCCAGTAGTAGACTGACATCACAACAACAAAATCTCCATGCTATTTTTGAAGATTTTGACTTATAATGCTTTGTCTGGGTTTTTATTTATTTATTTTTTTTAATTTTTCTCTTGCGGATCTTTTCTTATGTATTATAGTTACAAATTTTGCTTTTATGAGGTTTTTTTGTGTGTGTTCCAGGGTCTAAATTTCCTATGCCTTTTCTTTGGCTATTTTTAAATGTTTCTGCTTTGTCCTAGTCTGAATTGTTTATTTTCATTATTGTTATTTGTTATTATTAATTCGTATTTGTGTGGTTATACTCTAATGACAGAGAAGAGAAAATATGTTCTTGCATAGGAGAGTAAGTGGGAGAATCAGGAAAGAATTGGGGATAAAAGCCATAATCAGAATATACTATCTGAAAAAAATGCTTTTAATAAAAAGCAATTATTCAGAAATAAATGTGGTAGGTCAGCCCTGGAATCCAAGTATTCTAGAGGAAGAGGCAGAAGGATCTGAAGTGAGGCCAGCCTGAGCTAAAACGTGATCCTCTGTCTCTAAAATAAAACAACAGAGTAGGAAGAAGAATTGAATTACATCATACAGATTAAGCAAACAGCCTAAACAAACCAGAACATCATTTTTGTTAGAGGTTTGCTGACTGGGGTCACACAGGTAGACAGGGAGTCACAAATGAAGCAATTGAGAACTTTGAATTTGAAAACTTACACTCTAAAATAATCTGTTGGATATATCAAACTTGATAAAAATCATCTGTCTTAAACAGTACAGTAATAAATACCTCGGTAAAATTTGCTAGATGGGAGTGCTTTCTTATATAGAGATTTAGCTTTATACTCCGACAGGATACTTTAACAATGGCTTAGGAATAGAGATTCTGAAGCTATTTGACCATACTCGGGCTGTAAGTTCTAATTATCATGAACAGACTTCTATGTTTAACTTTGAAAGCAGCATTGATAGGAATAAAAACTTTGTATGGATACATTTGTTTAAGAAAATGTGGTTATTAGATGACACACTGAACTAAATTAAGCATCCTCTATGCTTCTGAGCATTCATCCCATGGAGCAATGTATCCAGTAACCTTGAATTGAGACACAGAAATCAGTTGAATCAACGTTTCACAACATTCTTTATCAAAAGTGGAATGCGATGGGTCACATCACCAACAGGCATGCTATACTACATTAAGAGAGAATGACTAGCTTAGTGACAGTTTTGAAATAATTTTGCTGATGGGATGAATGCCAAGTAGAACATTTTGTAAAAAATGAATGGTTAAGAAATGTCTTCATTAACAGGTCCTCTCAGAGTTAGCAGCATTTCAAAAATATCAGTCAAACAAAGACATTTGAAATGTGACACTCCATTGCCTTTTAATCTTGTATGGTCAGGCAGCTCATGTGGCCTGTGACTTCAGAAGGCAGCTGATGCTCCAGGTTACAATAGTGACTCTTTACTGATTCATTCTTCACCATCTACTTATTATGGGCCATGTGTAGGGTATCTTTTTAGCGAGAGATAACTATTTTGTTGTCCTTGTCTGGCTCTTGTTAGGTTTCTACCATCACTTCTTCCTCTTAGATTTAGAGTTCTGAGACCCCTTGAGCAGATGAACTGTAGTAACTTCTTTCTGACAGTTCTACACTCTGAAGTACTTGAAGCTGCCGTGGGAAACAGATGTGAAGAAAGAGGATGGCTTTTCCCATCCAGCCTATTTTGCAGGAAATCTCACCATGTTTTACTTCTCTGAGTCTCAATATTTCTTCTCTTAGCAAAAGTGAAGTTCATCCCAAATAATACTTTCTCTGAAAGACAGAAGGCAAAGAGGAAAAAAATAAAAAAAGCAAAGCACAGTTCCTTTCTTCAGGTACAGAAACAAAAGGGGTCGGTTTCCTTGAGAAAACAGGGATTTTTTTTCTCTAAATAAAACTTTATTTTTCCTTCAAAGTGTCACAGACATAAATAATGTTGTATGTAATTAGATGGCCACTTGGTTCTCCAGAATGACACTCTGCATGCTCACCGGGATTTCCATTGTTCAATTTTAAGGAAATAAAGTGATGGGGAGAAGTGAGAGTGACTGAGATGGGTGGGAGGGGAAGGGGGTTTGAACAAGGGGATACATGCATAAAAAATATGACTTTATTCATAACAATAAAAAAGGAAAAAAAGCACATACCTTTCTTTAAAAACACACAGTAAACATTCATCAAACTTTGTTTAATGTTTCCTCATAAATGATGGAAAATTAAGAATGCACAATATTATGAGTACACAATAAATTTAAATCATTTTCTGTTTTAAACAATAACTGTGGTATTTGGTAATATATTATATATTTAATAAAATCAATCTGGAATATCAAAGAAAAGATCCAGCAACAATCAAGCCAGGAGGGTCAGAGAGTGGTAATTCATGCCTTTAACCCCAGCACAGGGAAACACTGGGAGTTCTGGCCTACAACTTTAATCTCATAACTATAGAGACAGAGATCTTTTTTGTGTTTTTGTACATTCAAGACCTAACTACCAAACAGTAGTACCTTACACCTTTATTCTTAACTCTAGAATATGATTCAGAGTTGAATCCGGAAGTGAAACAACTGGACCAAGAAGGCATTTAAGGCAGGCATAGAAAGACAGAGATTTATTCTGTAGAAGTGATGAGCCAGGCTGAGGAAGCTGAAAGATAGCTTTTCCCCTGAGAGGTTGGCTGGGTGAGATTTGACCATGGTCTGTTTCTTCTTTCTGATATTATAGCTTTTCCCCAATATCTGGCTCTGAGTTTTCATTTAATAACAACTAGAATTCATGTTACAATGCTAATCAGTGTATCTCTAAGGGGTCTCTACATCTAGTTAGAATTGCTCTCTACATCCCTGACAATGCTTGCTTTTACCTGTTTTTGTAGCTTCTCCAAGACTGCTTCTTTTTTTTTCCCTACCATTCATTTCATCAAAGGTCTAGGAATTGCTCTAAGACACTGCATTTTTTCAACCAAAGATCCTTTAGTACATGCTGTGGCCACCACAGAAGCCTCCACTCTATTTATCACAGCAACCTTGGAACATTCTACCAGGAATGGTTTTACTCAAAATGTTTTGCAATACTTGTCATTTTAAAATATATTTATTATTTCATTCAATAAACTATATTTTAAATGATGAATAATGAATGCCATAGTCACTTTCTTTGTAACTGACTTGTTTGTATTTTTTTCTGAAATAATGACCCATAGTTTAAAGTAGACTGATAGAATTGAAGTGAAACACATTGAGTTGAGAAACAAATGCAGCATTATTGAGAGAATTACTGGTATTTCCTTACTTATATTAGTCTATTTTTATTTATTTTGCAAATCATTTAAGCCAAGGAAAAGCTTAGTATGTGACCATGAGGCCTAATCTATGATATGGAGTAGCTGAGATGTAGAGGTTGATACCATAAAGGTAAAAACTAATTGTTTCCAATAAAGAAGTATGAAAAAAAAAGTTGCTCTTATTTCCCATGAGACTAAGAAATCAGGGATTGAGGAACTGGAAGAGAACTGATAGAGAATTGGAAGGTTTCAGGGCCTCCCAGAAAATCCACATTGAAATTTAGTGAGGATACTGGTCAGAAGATTTAGATACCTATACAAAGACATACTTCACTTAGTTTTTTACCTGATAGTGAAATTTGAAACATTAGCCAATTTTTAAAACTTGCAAAAGACAACAAATAAGGAGAGATGTAGAAAGAGTTAACAGCCCAGCCTTTCTGGCCTAGTCCGGAGAATCAGACACACTCTTAGCCCCAAATAATCATACAGGGCTTATATTAATTTCATGCTGCTCAACCTATGACTCAGGCATATTCCTAGCTAGCTCTTGCATCTTAGTTCAACCCGTTTTCATTAATCTGGACTGCCACGTGGCCTATGGTTTACTGGTGTTACTTTTACATGTTGATTCTTGGGCAGCTGTATGGTGTCTCTCTCTGACTCCACCCTCCTTCTGCTATCTATGCTTCAATTTCCTGCCTACTTCCAAGATGCCTGCCATAGGCCAAGACAGTTCCTTTATTAATGATATTTACAGTGTACAGAAAGATATCCCGCATCAGAGAGATGGAACCACAGTGGGAAAAGAAGAAGAGGATGGCAGAAAAGCCCACCCAGGAAGAGAACATAGAAAGGACAGACTTACAGAAAGAACTTTAAAAAAAAAAGCCAATGAACAAAGGTCTCGAGAGGACTAGAGGTGAGAGACCACAATGAGGAGACAGACTGAGTGGGAGGCATGGTCTTAACACAGGAAAATGCTGAAATACATCAAGGCTACAGCAAGATTTGAGTGAAGCAGGCATGTTGTGAAAGCTGAAGGAGGTTAAGTGTTGAAGTGTGTCAGATGCTATCATGACATTAATCTTCAAAATTAAAGATATTTCTTAATAAAGGAATGATTTGCCTTTGATGAAAAGATAAAATCAAAATAAATTTCTGAAAATATTTTATACATAGGCACTATATGTATATGTTTAAAGTTGATGTTCACCGAATTTTCAGTGTAGTAGGAGATAATAGTATCTATTCAAACTGGGTTTTAGTATAACATTTCAAAGTTGACATAAGGGGTTGTGATAGATGACACATAAATTGATATTGAGGGGCTGGAGAGATGAATCAGCAGTTGAGAGCATTTACTGATTTTCAGAAGAACAGGGTTTAGATGTCAGCATCCATAATAAGTGGTTCACATCTGCCTATAATTCTCAAAAGGGGTTCATCACCCTTTCTGGACACTATGGACACCACAAACACATGGTGCATTTAAACTCATGCACACACCAATATATATATGTGTGTGTATGTGTGTGTGTGTGTGTGTGTGTGTGTATATATATATGTATATATAAAATTAAAAAATACATTGAACAAGAAAATTCCAATTTTGCTTTCCAACTAAACTTGGATACCAGAAATTGACAGAAACTATTTTACATAATTTATTTTTTTGTAATTACTTATACCAAATATGAGGATAAGCAGAATATGTACAGATTAGAGCCAAAAAAAAAAAAGAAAAAAAAAGAAATTGAGATGCTATAGGCAAGGAGAAACATTATCCAAACTGTGATGATGATTTATCTAGTTGTGAATTTCACTGGCCCTGGGGTAAGCTAAGAGACAGGCCTCTAAGTACCCTGTTGACCACCTCGAACAATTTAATGTGTATGGTCCATCCCAAATGGAGGTCCAGACATAAGGGACCAGGGGGAAAAGTCTTTTGCTCTTTTTCTGTTTGCATTCACATTATGATGGTTTTGATGGTGAGACCATCTATTCTATTGACAATGCTGTTACCATGTCTGCATTCATTCATGGCATTGGAGCTAAGCTTCTCTTACTTCCAACACAGACTGAAGACAAGTGGCTCTCAGGTGTCGCTGGCCACCTCGGCCAGCAAGGAACACGCAACACCGGATCCTTCTCTCTGCACTTTATTAGGGCCTTTAATTATCTTCTTATCTTTCACTCACTCGCTCATTCTCTCACTCACTCACTCACTCACTCAGACGAACAACCATTCTCTCACGAACAACGAACGACACTGGGGGGAAGCCTGCTCTTAGTGAAATACCCTCAGGGCTTCCAATCCAAGATAGCCACGTGGGCATCACCGATAGGCTCAGATACGCAGAAGCAAGCCAGATCCTTGGCCTTAGCCAAATAAGGAGTTGTTTACCATGGAGAGCGCTCAAGGCCAATGCCATCTTAAGGTGTGGTTGTTCTCAGCTCCCTTCACTCAGGCTTCCCAGGTTTTCATCTTTATACTTGAAATTAATCGAGTCTCAGAGACTAAGCCATTACCAAATTCTCAGATGGTGTATTATGAAGGGAAGCATTATTAGGCTACTCAAAGTGAATCGTTTTTTGCCAATTTAATCTTTCTTTAAGTATATTCATGCTTTTGGTTTTGTTCTCCTACTACAAAAGCCTTACGAATGTACTAAGGTAATAAGAAGAGTCAGTATGTTGGAAATCATACAGCCAAAACCAAAGAAACTATCAATTAAGATACTTTTGAGTTCAGTAACTAATTTTCAAATATTTACTTCTACTAAAAAATTTAAATAACTATGATTATAAATATAGATACATATATATGTATATGTGTGTGGTGATACATTACATATTTAATAAAACCTGGAATATCAAGAGATCAACCCACAGGAAATCTAGGCAAAGGTAGCACACTCCATTAGTCCCATTGCTTGGGAGATCATTCTGGATCTCTGGCAGTTCCAGGGATCCCCAGGATCTCTGAGAATAAGGCCAAATAGCTTGGCTTCAACAGCACCCACCTTTAATCCCAGGACAGGTAAAGCCAGGAATGTTGAGTTATGCCTTTAATTCCATAATTCCAGAGACAGAAATCTTTCTGTGAGCTCAGAGCTAATTACCAAATAGAGTAGCTCATGCCTTTAATCTTAAACTGCATGCAATACAGCTGGGCGAAGAAGGTATTTAAGGCAGGCTTAGGAAAGCAGCAGTCATTAGAAGCAGCCAGGAGCAAGGCTGAGGAAGCTGGAAGATAGCTAGGTGAGATTTGACTGTGGTGTTTCTTCTTTGATATTTCAGCCTTTCTCCGATATCTGGCTCTGATTTTCTTTTAATACAACTAGAATTCGTGCTACGTGTGTGTGTGTGTGTGTGTGTGTGTGTGTGTGTGTGTGTGTGTGTGATTCCTAAATGCTGAAAGGTCAACTTTGATTTTTTTTTTCCAGAAACACATCTAAGAGACAAAGACAAGAAATAAGGGGACCGTGAGTGGGATACACAACTACTGTGTGTTAGGATAGAAAAAAATGGGTGGTATGTGAGGTGCATGACAATGGTTGCCAATTCTGCCAAAAGTAGTCAGAACACTTCTCAAAATTTCATTCAGTAGTGCTTGAAATGAAAAAAAAAAAAAAAGAAACCCAGAAGACATTTTTAAGCCGCACTGAAAAAATAAATCACAAGAAATAAACCACCTCCTCATGACAGCCTTATTTGTGACTAAGAGTGAACAAAATAGTGTCCACTCTAGCAAATATTAAGTGTACAAAATCAAAAGGATATCATAAGAGATATTAGGGTGTCTACATGGGATTAATAATGCTAATATATTTGAAACGTATCTGAAGAAAATGAAGGTCATGAAAGAATCAGTCATATGGAAGAATTGAGAGACTAGAGGCTTGATGGCTCGATCTTGCATGAATTATTTATAATAGGTGAGCTTTTATTCAAATCAAAAGATAACAGTTGTGATTGGAGAGTAGGGCATTAGATGCAGAAATAGGTGAAAATTCATCTAAATAAAAATATGTGCTGTTGGAATAGATGTATCTCTAAAAAGTATATGAGTCTATAGGAGTTCTCAGAGATCTGTTAAATGGTCATAATAATTAAAACTAAGAAAGCATCTATTGGTGAGGTGTCTTCAGTACTTGTAAGGCACTAAGCTTCATTTGCTTCATTCAGCATTTATTCTTGGCAAAACATTCTTATAAGTAAAATAAAAGGGAAGTATTTACCATTCTTATTATATATATGATGATTTCTCAGCAGGCTAACTCTAATGATTTAGGTTGGCACACCCAGTGTGTGTAGGGTCCTGGCAATAAAGTCCCTATTTCAGTACCATCAGAGAAATGTTTCACCCACTGTGAAGTAATAGGATAGTAATGAATGGTGCTCTGGCTGTTGATGCATGAATAAGCAAAGGTGAAGTTGTACTCTCCGAGAAGACCAGTGAAAGAAGAAGTACAGTGGAAAAGGAAAAGTCATGTAATTTTTAGAAGTCATCAGTAGGAGTAAAATTAGTTGTTTATTAATCGAGCACTGATTGTTGGTACTTTCCATTCCAGCATGATACAATAAGTCAAATTTTGATTAAGCTTAGTTTGATAGCTTTACACAGATCCATGTATAGTACTTAAAACCCCCTGCCATGCTACATAACTCTCCTCACTAATGATTCAACTCTTAGCCCATATATCTTCTGTAAGTAGGTGGAACTGAATGGATGATCAGACACTAGAAGACAAAATAGGTTTTAAGTTTGAGGAAACTTTAACAAATTTTCATTTAAAAGTTGGACTGGTTGACAATACATGATTATCAATGCGAATGAACACGATAGTCCATCTGTAAGGAATAGAACCTAAAATAAGGTTTATGAGTAACAACCAAAAAACACATCAACTCCATCTTTTTGATGAGGAAAAAAGCAAGCAAACAAAACCCAACAGCAACAACAACAACAAAAGACCAAAATCACTTAAGGTGTTTGTGTAGAAAAGGCCGGAACTTGGGAAAAACTTTAAGTTAAAGCAGAGATTGTTTGAGGTTTTGGAAACATGGTCCTATGGACTGAATGTCTGAACTAAACAGGCACACAGTGAATTCTAAGTCATTATAACACTATTAACAGGTAGGACTTCTAGGAGGAACTGAGGCCCTAAGAGCTTACCAGGGGATAAGGGGGAAGTTTTACTATTTAAAGCCAAGTTAAGTTTTCATCACTTTTTTCTGTCACACTGCTTTCCTTATTGGATGATGCAACAAGAAAGCCCTCCCACACTCAACTTTGGGTGATTGCTTATTGTAAATTATCATTTCTATTACAACTCTATAAAAATAAACTAATATATGGAAAAGTTCATTGATTGAAAACAGAAAGTTTTATCCAATCCAGAACAAATCTGGATGGCTTAGAAGGATGACATACAAATATGTCAAAAAGAACTTTTTGTTTCAAAAAGAACTAGGCTTCTGTGGCTACACTCAAGAGAATTATTGCTGTACTCAGTAATGCAAGAGGTGCCTGAACAAAAATAACAATGACAGCAACAATAATTTGGGTAACAAAGCAGGAAAAAAATACTTTGGATTCCATGTAAACAAAAAGTGGGAAGTAGAGTCAGATGTCCCAAAAGTTATTAAATGATGACTTTGCATTAAAGGATTAAAATATTTTTGCTGTGTGATTCTGCTTTACAGAACATTGCTTTGTCCGACAATTATACCTCTTATTTCTTTAGATGGCTTTTAATCAAAATTAGTGAAAACATATTTAGAAATATTAAGACTTTGTCTTTTTTTCTTTTTTGTTTCTTTTTTTATTATTATTATTATGAACAAAGAAGTCACACTTTCTAACCTTGTATAAAAAAGACTTTGTTTGAAGATAATATGAGCAGATGATAGAGGGTTTAATATACTACTAAGAGCTAGGAACAAGCAGTAATAAAAGAATTAAGGTAATGATAATCATGTGTTTTCTCAACTATGCATATGTGTGAGAGGAAGCTGTGGTGTGTGTGTGTGTGTGTGTGTGTGTGTGTGTGTGTGTGTAATCTTTATGAACATCATTCACCTCCTTTGATATACACTCTCTCTGATTGTTTGAAGCTTTCCAATTAAGCTAAATTTTCTACAGAATGTGTTTCAGAGATCTTTCTGTCTCCACTTTTCCTGAGCTGGGAGAAGGAGTAAGTAAGTCATCATGCCCAGCATTTCCTTCTAGCCCCAAACTGACTACACACACTCACTCAAAAAAAAATATGTAGGTCAGGCTTCCCCTGCTACATACTCTTTGCCCTTCAATCTTCTAACCTAGGGTATAGTAATTGGGCTCCACATCCAAAATTTGGAATGAAAGCTATACTCCACCTTGAAAATTGCAGTGAGCTATTCACTAAAGCCCTGATACAAAGCAATGTTAAGCATTCAAATTCTTGTCTCAAATACCTTTTTCCTGTGGAATGTTGGGATTTCCGGAGTCATATTTTCTTCCTTTGAACTTTAAATATTCTAAGCTTTACCGTTCTAGCATTTTCCCTAATTAATCATGTTTTTTCTCATTTAAATCATTACCTAGAATGCAATAAACATCAATATTTTTCAAATATAATTGTAGTAGCTTCCTTTATTTTTTGCAACCAGAGGAGCATCAGAAAGTTTATTGACTGATTTGGTGAATGACTAAATGAATATCCATGTAAGCAATTTGACATTCCATAAAAATCAAAATAATTACAAGACAGTTCATAAATGTGTTTAATTGTGTTTGTAGTGTTTCCGTACCACTGCAACACTACAAAGAGTGATTATCTTCCAAGGGACATGATCAACCATCTCCTTGAGTTATAATCAGAAAAGTTTACTTTTAATATTGTCCATGATGGTCTATGTGATAACTCCAGGAATTATTATTTCTATGTTATATTCCTGTGTGACCTTTAAGAAAGACTGTAGCAGATTATAGCATGGTAGTTGGAGAGCAGATTTCCCCATGCATGGTGAAGGGCATGATTTTAAGACTCATATTACTTGAGCTATAGTGCCTAACACAGGAGGTTGTACCCCCTTTAGGAAATTGCTTATGGCTCTTATTAGGCACTTAAGCCTTCCTGTGACTTTTTATTTTTTATTTTTATAGAATAAAGACTCATTTTTTATCCATGTATTCCCTTGCTTCAGCTCCCATCCCCCTCCTGACCTCTTCTCTCCAGGTCAGTCTTCAGCCTCCTGCCTCCCCATCCCCCAATCCCCTCCCCAAAATGGGCAAGAGGTCCCTAGGTGAACTAGCTCAGCCTCTACTCCAGGCAAGTCTGATTTCCTCATCCTAATATCAAGACTGAATTAGGTGTTCCTCTGGAGAGAATGGGCTCCAAGGTGCCAGTCCATGCACAGAAACTCAGTCTGAACCCTCCCCTTGATGCTTCACATATTGTCCATGCCAGTGGACAGTTGCCTATTCTTGGAGGGATTAGTTCCTTTCCAGATGGCTTCCAGGTGGCTGTTCTTGATTCAGTGAGCTCCACAGAGCTCCTACCAGCCATCACTGTGAGAATTTTCCTCATAGTCCCTATTCCCTTGCTCATATAGAGTCTCCTGCCTCACTAGATAGCTGGACCAGGGACTCAGCCCAGTGCTCAGCCATGTATCCCTGCCTCTACCTCTATTTACTTCTGGATATAAGTTCTGTGATGGCACTTAGGGTGGCTATTCATTTGATTATGAAGGAAGTCCTGTTTAGGTGACACCTTCACTATTGGACGGAGACCTAGGCAGGGACATCCTGTGAGTTTTTGGACATTTCCCTAGCACCTGTCTTTTTCCAACCTCATGTTTGCTTTCTCTATTTAGCTCTCCAACTCTTTTCTATTCTATCCTTCCTTGTTGTTTTTCTCACTTAATCATCTCCTTCTCTCCTGATTTGTTCCCACCTCTTCTTGGATGCAACCCCTTATGCTCCCAATAAGCTAAGGAGATCTTCTCTATTTTCTCTTCCTACAGAAATCCCTGGATGTCTCTCTTAATTTCCTTCGGATCCCAAGCTGTTCAGTAGTTGTGGTTTGCAGTTTGAATGTTCTTTACTTTTTTTTTTTTTTTAAGTCCACTAATGAGTGACTTAATTACTACCTTTCAAGGAAATCCTACCTTTCAAGGAATATGGGAGATCTTTCCATTTTCTGATATCCTCTTCAATTTCTTTCTTCAGTGATTTAAAGTTTATGTCAATCTATTACTTCTTTAGTTATAGTTACACCAAGGTATTTAATGCTATTTGCAGCTATTATAAAGGGTGATGTTTCATTTATTTCTTTTTCAGACCTTTTATCTTTTGTGTACTGGAGAGCTACTGATTTTTTTTTTTTTTTTTGAGTCAATCTTGTATCCTGCTACACTGCTGAAAGAGTTTATCTGCTGTAGAAGTTCCCTGGTAGAATTTTGTGGGTCACATATATACCAAATCATATCATCTGCACCTAAAGATAGTTTCACTTCTTTTCCAATTTGTAACCATTTAACTCCTTTTGTTCTCTTGTTGCTTTGGCTTAGTCTTAGAGAACTATATCGAATAAATACTAATCTCAAATTCTAAGTTAAGTTCAGGTACAACTTCACTATTTATAACCAATGAAAATTCTATATTGGAGTTTAAACTAGTAATTATTTTCAATAATACGTAATGGAATAAGTTAGACGTAGAGTTTTATAATATAGTTTCCCCTTTTAATGATTTTAATTTAAAAAAATATTCTATCCCTGTCTTTATATCTGTCTCTATGTCTATCTTTCTGCCTTTATCTGTCTAAAATTTCCAAGTCGCAATTTGTTCTTTTGGTTTGAAGTCTGTGATTCCCTGGTGGTCAAAATGTTCTGCTACATTATGACATAGACGCTCACTCAAAAATACTTGCCAATATCATGAAGCTAGATTACAATTTAGCAGTGATGTTTCTTTCTGTGATTTTCATTAGTTTCACAGTATATGATAGACTTTTTCTTTCTTTCTTTCTTTTTAAATAAATGTTTGTACTTGCTTTCCTTTATCTCAGTAGTCTCAGCTATAAGTTCTTGGGAAAAAATACACACTAGTATTAGATCCAAGGTGTGTTTTCTCTTGGTTACAAAATGCTAAGACGTATCCAAAGGAAACCAAAAAACTTTCACTTCATTACAACTGCATTAGGGTAAGAAGTCTAGTCTCCTCTCTTAGTTGTTTTACGAGGTGATAATAAGTGGAAATGCTCTAGCCTAGAAAATAACAAAGTTCTACGTAAATTAGAACAGATCACTTCAGTAAAGTCAATCCAACTATAGCTGTGGTTTGAATGGCATCTTTTGGTTGAGAATAAATTGAAGTTTTTTAAAAAAACCAATGGAAATCAAAACATACTAACGGATTTTAGTGCTAAAATTTTACTTCTAAAATCTCTTAAATTTTTTGCTTAGATCTACAAACATTTTTCTTCCACAAATCCAGAAGTCATCAAAATATCCCTAAAATTGTAAATGAATAGCACTCAATTCATCACCTAATCTAATTGTTCTAAAGCTGGATAATAGTTTCTGTGACAAGACCATGTTTCAATAAAATAAAGGCCATAGAGAGATAGGAAATTAGTGCTATTATCTGAAAAACATTGAGTATGAAACATAAGGGACATATTATAAAGTAACTTAAAATAAAATGCAAATTATGATTCTCTTTATTTTAGAAGAATAAGTATCATCTTGGGCAGTGATATATTACATACTTAATAATACCTGAAATATCAAGAGATCAACCCACACTCAAAATCTAGACAGACATAGCTCAGGCAGGAAGTTTTCAGCTTTAGATATAGCTCAGGAAGTTCTTCAGCATTGAGAACAAGGCCAAACAGTTGGGCTTCAATGGCACACACCTTTAATCCCAGCCCAGGGAAAACCTGGGAGTGGTAACCTATGATGTTAATCCCATAATTCCAGAGACAGAGAACTTTCTGTGTTTCTGTGAGGATAAGGCTGACTACAAAAATAGAATAGCCCCTGCCTTTAACCTGGATGGGATACAGCTGGAAAGAAGAGTGTTTAAGGCAGCATAGGAAACCAGCAGGGAGATGTGACCAGGGGCAAGGCTGAGGAAGCTGAAAGATAGCTGGGTGAGATTTGCCTTTGGTGTTTCCTCTCTCTGATATTTCAGCCTTTCCCAGATATTTGGTTCTGAGTCTCTTTCGATATGATCAGAATTTGTATTAAAAACTTGTTAAAATGTACAAAGGCCAAAGTCTCAGGACTGACTTATTAGGAAACTGTCACTCCCCAGCTGCCATCTTCTCTCCTTCTGCTCACACCTATCAGGCATTTTTATCTAATACACCTTTGATTGGTCATAGCATCCTGGAAATACTAGTTTGAAAAAGTATTATTCTGGAAACCTTGCTTGGGTAAAATTCATAATATATACAATAAATAGATGTCTTCCTGTATATTTTTAAAATTTTTAAGTATTTTCTTGTGCAAAGTATACAAGCCTTCACAATTCTGATAGAGAACTGAGGCTCTGTAAGTCAATTTTCTCATGCATTGTCATCTATTAGTTAAGTAAAGAAAGTGAGATATATTTTTTAAAATAAAATAGATAAAAAATTGGATTGGTTGAAATAAATCTAGCTCTTTATTGACTTATAGTGAATGTATTTCAAAGGAGAGATCTTCTTACATTATACAGAGAGTAACACCAAACCCTAGTGAAACAATGAACAGAGAATTAATAAGTTAAATCATAAGCATATTCCACTGATACTTCAGATACATTGCTAGGGATACCAACTTATGATAAATATTAAACAGCAAAGAGATGTTGAGAAGGGAACTTTATGAACATCAAAAGGAAGAAAATATCCCAATTAAACACGGAATTTTAGGAAGAAATATGTCTCATTTATCCTTGTTAAAAATGATCATGTAATGAGAAAAGATATGTCTCATTGGCAGTGTGCTGGCCCAGTACTCATGGAGGTGGGCTTGGATTTAATCTTTAGTACGAACAATAGTAGCAACAGCAGCAGTAGCAACACCACACACACACACACACACACACACACACACACACACATCATATTTTTCAAGTAGAAATTAAAAATAATATAGTTTAGGAATAGAAAGATTTAATTACACAAACAGTTTTGGTTTTAATTCCTGCCGCCTAGAACATTGGCTCTCAAACTTCTGTTCCTAGCACTCTTCTTTTGTGATGACCTCTAATTATAAAGTTTTTTTTGTTGCTACTTTGTAACTGTAATTTTGCTACAGTTATGTATCATAATCTAATACTGAAACTCAACAAGTCTTAGGTGACCCCTTTGAAGAGGTCATTAGACTACCACAAACAATCAAGATCCACAGTTTGAAAACCACTGATCTAAGGAGAAATTCTTTTCCTTCCTCTAAAGTCACTAATACACTCTGTGTTTTTCCCCATCATGATCTTTACTCTCCACCCTGGAGCATCTCTTCTCCTTCTCTTCCACTGGACTCCAGGCGGCTAGCTATGGATCTCTGCATCAGATTTCATCAGTCACTAGATAAAGACTCTATGCCAGACTTTATTGACTCCTCAGGGGAGAACTTACTCTGCCTGAGTTATAGGTGGGAGGGAGGGAGTGGGGAGGGGATTTGGGAGAGCTAGAGAAGAAAAGGGAAGGAGTAAAGTTGTTTGTATGTAAAATTTAAAAAAGAAAATAGAAAAGAAAAAACTAATATATTGCAAAAATTCTGTTTAGCATATAATGGAAAACCAGAGCCAGATATTGGCGAAAACCTGGTATATTGGAGAGATAGAGAAACAAACCACAGCTGCTTCTTATTCATTAACTTCTCAGGCCTGTCTCTATGAAATCCTCTGATTCCATCTTCTCTTCCTTAGCATACCAAGAAAATGTTTGGAAAACTGAAAAGGTGTAAGCCACTACTCCCTGGCTTTTATGGCTTGGCTCTATAGTTGTCTCTGATATTCCAGATTAATTTTATTAAATATATATCACCACAATAGTATACTTTTGTGACACAGGACATGTTAAACACTTGAAGGCAGGACAAAACTCCAACAATTACAGGGACTGTGTACTTGAAAATACTGCTAGAGCTGTCATATATTAAAAATATTAGTAAATGAAGTAAAGTAAAAAGGAGAAAGAATAAATATTTATTACACTGGAAAATACTTTGACATATCAATACTTTATTTAATGAATCCACTATTATCACATAACTAACTTCTAAAATAAGGAAACATTTTTTTTTTTAAGCAACAGCAAAATATGGGGCTTCTGTGTTGATGATGCTGACAAATGAATGTGGAAAGCTGGTGTTCAGCTGCCAATTTTTCCCAAGGATAGGTAATTCAGGCCCCACTTTTATTCCTAATTGTACATGTTTAGACTTAATGTTGAATGAAGCATGATGGAAGGACTCAGTGAAAGAGGAAGGATAAATGCTAATTAACTTGAACAGTTGTGATGCTCTTCATTAGTGCTAAATATCCTTGAATTGCTGCTGCCTACAGATCACAAGTGCAGAACCTCCCAGCTAGCTTTGCATATTTAGTATTATGTGCTGCCTTGTCAGGCAGCCAGGGACTTCCTCATCTACTCATTCTGAAGCAGAGGCTTGCTCCTCCTTTAATACCTTGAATTGATTCTATTTAGGTTGTAATCTGCCTTAATTGCTACTAAGATATTGAATTGTATAAAACAGTTGTTAAATACAATTTGTAATTTAACAAGAAGCATTGTGTAGAATCAAAAAGGCATTAAAATTTAAAATCAGTTCATTTTGAGAGCTAATTTCTTTATTAATGGTGTTTATGAAATATTTTATAGTTCTTAAATGGATACCTTCAAAAAGATTTTTCAATTACATATTAGACTATGGAGATTTATTGTCAAAATTTAGAGATGGTATTCAGAAGAAAACTTATTATGTTTCAGATCTTTAAGTCTTCTTTACCTCAACTCAGTACAATTGAAAATAATTTTTTTCTGGATAAATTTTATTAACAAGAGTTAATGAGGCTAGATCTCTGTAAAGAGCTATAAAAAGGGATTTATGCAGTGTGTGGTATCATAGGACAGCTTCAAGATTTTCCACAGAACAAAATCTGATACCATAAAAATGTCTAAGAGAGTGTCTCAGGATGATTGGGAGAGATCTGTTGCAAACAATGTCCAGGGTATACACGTGAAGATTTAGTCTCAGTTGCCCAGCATTTTCTTGTACCATAACCATGACATTTTCACAACTATTAAAAATTGCAAGTTCTGCTATTACTGTAGGATGTGTCAACGTTCCAGTAACAAATTTAAGAATGTGAGACCATTATATAATGACTATACTTCTTACATTAATGTAGAAAATAAAACTCTGTAGAAATTAGACCTATCAAAATATTTTATCATCTACATATAGATACTATAGACCATATAGACATGTCAGCAAAATAAAAAAGCAATACTGTATTAATGAAGTGATCAAGGTAAAATATTTCTTGAACTGACACTACTTAGAGTTCAAATATAGTTGATAAGGACACTTTTCAAATAATATTTTAAAGGTTTTATTAGATCATCAGACTTTGATCTAGATTAATATGATAATATAATTAGATCATAATAATAAGGTAATATATTTAGATTACTTTAGGTTAATATGTCAATATTAATTACTATATTAGTCTAGATTAATTAATCTAGATTAATATGTTAATCATCTGAAACCTGCAAATATATAAGCTTTGTTGTTGTTTCTAAAATTGCATATTTGTTTAAATTTATGTCAAATATTTGATTAACTGGAAGGAGATATTTCCCAAAGAGAGAAGGAAGAAGATTTAGTTTAGATCTTCAGAGAAATAATATTATTTTAAAAGATAAGGTATCAAAGATTCCCCCAAACTGAGCAGAAGCATTGGAGTTGGTTAAAGATATATTGTGGGTCAGTATTGGGATAATTTGAGGTCTTAGAGCTATTCTTATATGTTGCAGCGAAAAATAAAAAATGCTCTACTTTAAACTTTTGTTCTTACATAAAGGTAAAGTGAATACTTTTAGAATTATAATTACCTAGATTAAATTGAAACCTTATTTTAATGGAAGTTGATAACCAGTCTTTGAGAAATAAAGGTTACCATTTAAAACAATTTTATGCATTAGAATGATAGTGAATATAAAGATATATAAGCTATTCTTGAGTTTTAATGTGTTTGTTTCAAACATGGGTGTTGGAACCTAAATTCAAATCCTTTTGTAAGAGAAGCAAACATTCTTAACCACTGTACTGAGTTTTTCCCAGGCTCTCTCTCTTTGTTTTTGAGTGCATTCTTCTCACTGATGCTGTCCAACAAATCCAAGAATTATCCTTCCTCTACCTCACTAGAATTGGAATTACAGTCACAGCAATCAAGACCAACTTATATTCAGCGAGGAGAATTAAACCCTGGCCTTCATACTTAAGGGCAACTGAGATAACTCTATACCCAGTAGTTTGATGTCTCTTTTTATTTTTTTAAAGCAAGAAAGATAAAAGTCTCTCTACTGTTATGGCAATATTATATATAAACAATGTGGCTTTTAAACTTTTAAATTTAGCTTTACCCTTGTTAGCTCACTTTTAGAGGGCTAGAAGGTTCTGTTTTTACTCCTAGGGCAGAAAAGTCCTCATAAGATTTACCCAGCTGTCAACTCTTGAGCTACAATAATGACTGGCATATTAAAGTATGCCCATTTGTGGTATAAAGAATGAAATAAAAGTAACCAACCACTAGCTGATTGGGTTTAACTCCTATTATACAAGACAGAATCTATACCCCAAACCTGAGACTGGATACATCAGATATCATAAAAAGAGAACTTAATATTACTACTCTGCTGAATGGATTTGATATAAACTTTTCAACAAACTTATTTTTATTCCCATAACATGCATCTCTTAGCCTTTATTAGAGAAACTTTATCCCCATAGATGGCTATTAATACAGCGAATCACAAATGGTCAAAATGCAGAGAATAAAAGAATGCAGGGTGCTCAGTTCTAAATGAAGCATTTATTTCACACTCTTTCCCAATATACAAAAATAATTGCAGAAGAAAGTACAGAAAGACTGAAAGAATCAAAGTGTACGTATGCAAGAAAATCATCCTTGTTTTGAGTGCATTTATAGAACATACAAATAATTAGCCAAGCAAAATATGTGCTTTATCAGGAATGGACAGGTAAAGCCTCATGCCTAGCTGAGGAACTATTTATACCGGATGGCTATCCTGGAAAGCTGTATCATTTTTCTTCAGGGATTGAGATGGATAGGTACTAATACTACACTGGGGTTGTCCTATACCCATGTTCATACTAGCAGTATTAAGTGGACTGAGTAGGTTAAAACCAAAAAACGAAAAGACAGAGACAGAGAACCTAAAGTTGGAATGGAAAAGTGGTGGAAGTGCATAGAGGAAGAATTTTAGGGAAGGGAATTGAGGAGGGATTTGATCACACTATATTGCATGTATACACAAAATTTTAGAATAATAATATAGCAAAAATTATGAGACTGGTCATGATACTTCTTTGTTAAATTACTGTGCTCTTTATAGAACAATTAAATGAACAAAAGAACTTCCATATTGCTAAGCCATGGATTATAAAAATGTATTATCATTTGATATACAAAAACATTGGAACATATCTGAAAACCACAGTTGTATTCATGCAATTCAATAAAAGATAAGGAGCTATAGTTCTTCATGGCACAACAATTACAAACTAATTGAAAATTAAATGTGTAATGAATCCAAAAATTTTCTTGTAGTGCTTGTCTGTATTTTGTTTTATGAATTCATCAAAGTCTTACTCTCGAACACACAGCATGCATGCATTGCTTTTTACACACAACATAATTCTGATAAAATAAATGATGCCTGAAATAACATGGCTAATGTTAAAGACTATTACATTATTATGTGAACTACAGTATTTTGACTGCACTTAGGAAGTGTTCTGGTCATGGAAGAACATCTTGGTTTAATCACAGAAAACAAAAAGTCTTGATACTTTTCTACTGTCATTCTCAACCTATAAGCATGAAATTGCTATGTCTTTGTATTATATTAGAATACTTAATTTTTAAAATTGTTGTTAGAATTGCTGACTTAAATTTTATTTTTAAAAAATTGCATTAGTATTGTTTGGGTATTAGAAAATAATTTTATAACTATTTTAGAAGTAACTGTACCATACTGTTGCTATTTTGCACTGTTTATTTATGTGGACTGATGTCCTTAGCATGGACAATTATTAAATAGTATCTATAAATGTTCAATATTTAAAATTTTTAAGCATTTTTTTCAACTTCACCCACCCTATTTACCTTCCAATACTTTTTTTCATTTTTATTTATTTACTATTTTTGGAGATAGGTTTTTCTGTTTTCCAGGCTGCCACCAAATTTGCCATACAGCTAGCCTACAGATGACAGAATTTCTGATCATTTCTTCCCTGCTGCCTCAGTGCTAGGACAGCAAGCATGTACCACCATATCAGGTTTTACACATTGCTAGGAACAGAACCTATCGCTTAATATATCTACACCAGCATTCTAACAACTGAGGTACATCCTCAACACCTGTTTTCATATTTAATAAGAGCTTAAATCATATGTATCAAAGAATTGTTGTTGACATAAGTGTCTTTATTATTTATTAATTGTAAATAGCTATATTACCTATTGTATATACACATATACCTAGGGTCACATAAAAGTTCTCTATCTAAAATAGGTAGCTCTAGTTTACATATTGAAACTGCTGGGAACTGGAAAGTAGCTGTACTTCTAGTAGTAATAAGGCAAAACAGTTCTTATAAATGTCTGATACTCTATTAATTTACAATTTAGTTCATTTGTTAGGCTTATAAATAATTAAAATTAATGATTAGCTTATAGCCAGTTTATATTTACCACATTTTAGTACTTTTTCTTTTAGAGATTATAATTTAATTACATTTCTCTTTCTTCCCCTCCCTTCAAACCCTCTTGTTTACCCCTCCCTGCTCTCCTTTGAATTCATGTCCTCTGTTTTCACTAATTATTAGTAACTCCTAGAACTATTATTTTATGTAATTAATTATAAAACGATTTTCTAAACTTCATTTAAAAATGGTCCCCTTTTGAAATCTGTAATATACAGAATAACTTCTCCAACAGAACAAGCATATGAGTTGTGAATTTGTTATCTTCATTTTAGAGGCGATTTTTGTGTGTGTTTGTGTGCGAGTTATTCTAGTGGGCATTACACTGTCCACATTCGCTATCTTCTGAGACTTACAGCAGCAGACAACATTCTTGTTTGAGCCCCTCAAAAACTACTTCACATGACAGATTCTCACATATGGTAACCATCTTTCCTAGCTCTGCCTGAAGAGCACAGTGGATGCTCAGCAGAGCTTTATTCAGACAGACATTGAAGCTTTTCCATCTTCTTTGCTCACCTCTGCCCCGACTCTAGCCAAAAGTGCAAGTCTCAAGGATGCACTTTCATAAATATCCTAGATTGGAGATATTATTTCAGTCTTTTTTCAGAACAATGCATCCCTCTTGCAGTTGTTTATTACTTTGGGTTATGTAGCTAGGTAATGAAGACAGGCATCTGTAGTGGGATTATGTTACATTGTAAATAATTGTGCTTCCTACTGGTTTAATAAAAATGCTGATTGTCTGAAGGCAGACAGAAAGTGTGAGCAGGGATACCAGACGAAGAAACTTTGGGAAGAGGAAGAAAGAGTAGAGACCAGAGAGACTAGCAGAGAAGCCTTGATAAGATGGCCAGCAGAAGCAGAGGAAATAAGTTGAAATGCTAATCCAAGAAAGGTTACTAAGCCACACTGCTGAAAAAGATAAGAATCATGGGCTAGTTTAAGAATTAAGAGTTAGCAAGTTATGTGCCTGGGCCATAGGCCGAAAAGCATAAAATTAATATAAGCATCTGTATGTTTCTATGAGACTGCATGTGTTTCTGTGGGACTGCAGGTCTGTGGGTCAAGACCATAGGCCAGCCAGGCCAGAAACATTATATTACTGGTACTAAGGTGCTCATTCAATTCTAAGCCTCTTCACAGGTACATATAGAACCTCTCGACCTACATAGATGATTCACAATATGTTTTTCAATCTTTAATACATGTTCAAATTCTATTTATTCATAAACATGTTGGTTAAGAGCTAAATTTTCACTGGATTTAGACCCCTTGAAATTATGACAGAACTTCATTATACACATATAGCAATTCAATTTCTAATTAAATTATTCCTCCCATGTCCTCACTCTAACTACCCTTCTTCTTTATATAAAGCTTTATAAAGTAATGAAGGTGCCTGCTTGTTCTAACTGTATGCATATATTAAGTGTAGTTTAAAAGCATAACCTAGGCATATATTGTTAAGCACCTTCTGTGTATGATATCTCTGAGCATTATATTTTATCATTTGTATCTGTTCAGATTTATTTCAAGAATTTCTAATATACTTTAACTAGATTTGTATTATCTATAGCCTGACAGCTCTCAAAATAAGGTTTTAAATATAAAAGCAATTTTTAAGACCTTAGCAGGATTATAACAATAGATCCATTTGCTTGTGGAATTAGCATCATACCTCAACACTATCAATGTGTCTACATAAGCTAGGGAAAACATATCTTGATTGCCTTGGGTACTTCAGATCTCAAAATGACTGGTACTATGCATGCATCATATCTAATAAACATACTTCTTTCCAAGAAGCATTGTTTCTGGAGGAAATAAACTGTCATTTGTAATATGTGTTGATTGTCGGATCCCCTATTCAATGAACAATGTGTGTGACTTTTTATTATTATTATTTCTACCTAGTAGAAAACAGCTTTAGAGTCTGACATTTTTCACATTTATTTTTCTGAAATAGAATTCTTTAAGAGCAAGGCACAATCTACATGACCAACTGCCCTGTGATCTGGGAAGTATTTTACCAAAGCTGATGCCGCTGCTTTTACAGGAAATGGGTGGAGAGATTCTTTCAAATTAATTCTTTGGGCTGTTCTGAACCCAGACCTCAGCCCACCTTCAGACGCGCCCCTCTGTCCTGGACAGTAGTAGGGCTGTTTGAGTTTGGACTGAGCTCTCAGTCTCTCATGCTGGTATCTTCTTTCTTTTCCCCCTTTTTTCCTCTTCATTTCTCTCTTTCTTTTCCTTTATTTTTTCTTCTTTTCAAAGCCCTATTGTTGCAGAAGCTGAGCAATGGGCAGGGACAGAGGAAGTCTTTGAAAAGTGACCTAGCTCTGCTTTGCCATGGAGCTGAGCAGCGCTAAGCAAAGCCCACCTCACATCTGTCTAAATCACACTGCCGTGAATGAACTTTTAAACAAATGAGCTGCGTGTTTTTCTCTAATGCTTATTACTGACTGTGCAGCGAGGCTGCACCGATTTCAAAGGCTTTTCAATTCCTGCACAGAACTGGGAGGCCACGGCAATGATTTTTTGATGAAAAGGCACGACTGTTGGGACAGGCAGGCAACTTGGGCTTGACTCAAAGGCCTCCAAAAGTGACAGGGAACAGCACAGGAGATGGCTGTGGCTACCAGCTGCTAAAGAAATTAATATAAAAGAGGCTTTCCTCTGTCCCCTACTGCAAATATTTTCTTTTGCAAAAGGAATCCTTGGAACTTGTCACACACATGAATTCGCTTTCAACTCCAAGGGGTCAACTTTCATACCTGCCTTTGGTATCTCTGTAGAATTTAAACATTTTAATAACCGTCTGATTCAAAAGGCAAGAAAGTATCTTTTTGATTTTATTTCAATTTTGGCTGCATTTAAGCATTTCTGATTATGCTTTTTCTAATTTGACATTCATTAAGCATTCCTACAGGATTTGTAGTTATGATTTTAGTCTTTCACTTCTCCCCAAAAGGCCTTACAAAAGCACAGATATAAAGTGAAAATATTTAAGTTAGGAATACACATAAAGTTTTTAAATAGTAATTATCACATAAAAGGACACTACCCTTTGGAGCTTCAATAAACAGAATTTGGCTAGGCTTTGGCATGTTAATTAAAGTCATTCTGATCTGCTCAATGGCAGAACTACTCTTTGTGGTTTTGATTAGGAGAGGTTGAGTTACATTTCCACCGATAGTGATGAAGCTATATCTTCAAGAAAATCTTACAATAGTTACTCTCTGTTCATTTATCCCAGTTATTATCACTTTAATAAAAATTACAAAGGTTTATTGTAGAAATTTAGGATTTTATAAATTCTGAGAAAACAGAAAAAATAATTTGAAGAAGTATATAGAGAAATGAAATGTTTCTAAAACTATGACATCTTGCCCAAATGGATAATGTGGGAATCCTAAACATTACCTCAAAGTATAGGGACTATTTATAGACTAGAGTTAGACAAATATGGATTTCCTGTTAACTTTGTTAGTAAAGTAGAAAGTGATCACACCTACCAAGTGATTATGCTAATTCAAACCTTCTCTGTGCCTCTCATTTGAGCTCTGCAGAGAGAGAAAAGACTGATGTACAAAAACATAATGTATTCATTATGTATTTCAAAGTCAAAGTTTGGCTCTATTTCTCATCATAACTAAGTACCTTTAAAATCATATTTCAGGGTTTGTTTTTTTTTTTTTTTTTTTTTTTTTTGATGTGCTTAAAATGAGTTTGTTCCTGAAACAGCAATATGTACCATGTCCAAAATCATTCTAGGAAGTCATAATATCAAAGCTTTATATGATTCTTTTTCACTCTGCAATTTGGCAATATAGGAATTTGACTCTGGGAATGAAGGCCAATGGCATAGAATATACCAAACCTCAGCTTCTATCTCAAACACCAATTAAAAGATCAACACCAGGTAAGACTTATACAAAGTATATTATATTCATTTTAAGTATGAAACAGGATGAACTCTGACAAGTGTAGAAACAGATAAACAAGTATCCAACTTACAGAACAATTCCAATACATTTCCTTAAACTTGCTCTTGTTTCTTTGTGATAACACATTAATATTCAAGCATGATCTACATTCTTTCAGTGAAAATTTTATATATACATACATACATACATGAAACATATACCAGAATTTATATCTTCCTCTGTATTTGACTTTAGTCATTCAGGATAATTTTTTAAAAATATATCTGAACACTTGAGTATTAGAAGACTTAGTTCAGGTGTAGTGTCTCACAGCATGTGAATAACCCATCACTTCATCAGATATGTTAATTCATTCTATCTTGGGAAATTCTGAGTAAAAACATTTTGTAAAATTTTATTAGTGGTATATAGTTTTGCTTATCTCAGATAAATATATAGGAATGAAATGCTAAGTCAAATAGACTGTGTTCATTTTTGTTCCAAACATAAACTACAAAAAATGTTCTAAGATGACTATATAAATTCAGTGGTTATAGTGAACTGTCAACTTGACAAAAATCTAATATCACCTTAGACATGGGGCTTACAGTAAGCATGGGAGGATTATCTTGATTGCCTGTAACTGAGATGGAAGAACCTCCCATTGTAGTAGCACTATTCCCTGGCTTGCTTTTATACAAGATAGGAATGATAGACGAAAGAAAGCTTCACATGTGAAATGTCAACAATATGAGACCAAACAAGTCCTTCACATGACCACATCAATCAACATTCCAATGTAGAGTAGGAAGATCTCATAGGGCTCTACCATTAGATAAAAAACTATAGAACATTTGCTTAGAGAGAAAGAATCAGCTTTCTTCAGAGGTAAGCTTCTGAGTAGTTATCCAGTCCCAAGTGTTTAGATCTATATAGATAAGCATCACTAAATTGACTCAGTAGGATGTATACATATACATGTAAATGAAAATGAAATGTATATACACTTTTATGTATATATGTGTATATATAGCAATAATAATTAAAGGAGAAAAGGTCATAAACTTGAGAAGGAGTAGAACAAACATGAGAGGAGTTTAAACCAAAAAAGGAGGTTAGAATGCCCAGAGAGGAGATGGGGAGTTGTGGAGAAGAAAGAATGACCTGATATAGTGGGATGGGGATGGGACCTTGAATAAGGATATACAAGGAGAGAAAGTGTGATTTCTTTGTTCATAATAATAAAATAAAAAAAGAAATGATATAAATGTAGTACCTATATTTAGAAAAAAATTAATATGTAGATAAAATTTATATCTATTATTTGCATTAACATCAAAACTTCAGAAGGATTTACAGAGGACATATGTAATATACATGACATAGTAAAATATAGTATAATGGGTATATCATTATAAAAGTAATAGACAAATCAAATAAAAAGAAATGTAACAACAGTGTCTGTATTTGGTGGCCTGTGTATCACAAAGGTCCAGCCTGGCAAATCTCTTTTCAGATTCACTGGAAGCTCATATAATGTAACAGAGACTATCGCTGCCACCTATGTACTTTGACTCAATTCAAGAAATTATCACATCTGCTTTCCTTTGCCTCATATCAGAGAAGCAGGCACAATTATGGTCTTTATGCATTTCCTGTTGATGGAAATGACAAAGACAGAAAATTGTACATAATAATTGTACTCAATGCAAAACCTCCTCTTCCAAAGCCACCTTCACCTATTACTCAGTATTGATGATGGCACAGCATTTATTCAGCACGCTTTCTTTCTCATCTTTCAAAAGGAAGAAAGGCAAATAGACAAAACTGCATTCAATTCAGGACAGACCCTAGGAAATAAGACAGATGAACGACACTGATGATAACACATACCAATTACAGGAGAAACGATTTTACCCAGAATTTGTGAAAACTTCCTATAACTTGAACAGCACGGCAGACATTAAGAATTTCTCCTATCTCTGGGTACACTGAGGTAGATAGCCACTGCACAAGCAAATATTTTCTTATAAAGAATCATATCCAGATACAGACTATGAGCTTAAATGTTATATTAGGTCAGCCTACATATCAGAACACGGATTTATGGAAAAGCAGGTGAGTCAGGGGAGTTTTAGAGCAGCAAAGAAAGAAACAAAGAAATAAAAAACAGGAAAAATATGTAAAGGATATTTTAAACAAAGAATATGCCAAGGAATTGACGGAAGAGCCTGGCTTAAGGAACCTTCAGCATTAACAACAACCTTAACTAAAACAGGGTTCATAGGGTGGTTGTTACAACCATATCAAGGAGCATCTCACAGGTTCTGGGAAGGAGAATAAACTTTAGGGAATGGTAATGTGAGTATGTGGAGGGGTGTTCCCCATGTGAGTAGCTTTCAAGTTAAGAGATTAAGGGGAAAATAAAAAAAACAGACAGGTGGGGTGGCAATAACGTTGTTATAGTTAAAATAAGGCTATCACAGTTCAAAATAGTGGCAATAAAAGTTTAAAACTTTGCATGCATTGAAAAAAATGTTTAGTAGCTAAAACTTACCTGGCATGGTGCATTGGTTAGTTATGGAAAATAGACAAAATTATAGAGGCTAGGGTTTGTTTATACATTGTAATAAAGTGAATGGGCTTTGAAATCATCAACCTATTAATCTGAATTAGATTATAATGAGGTGAAGAAGCCAGGAGAATACTATTCCCTAAAGACAGTATCATGAAAGAATTGGAAACAGGAGAATGACTATTATTAATAAAAAGAGCTTAATTAATAAATTAATAAATTCTGGGCCAGAATTTGTCTCAAGGCTTGCCATTGTAGCAAGATGCAAACAAATTTGGTAAGGATGTGATTATGGAGAATTATTAGAACACTTATGTCATAGATGTGCACATGAAAGTTAATCAAACCAATGTAAAGAGAATAGAACGCCATAGAGAACTTGTACATTGCTATCATACCCTACTGTATGTTTGGTAGAGGCAAAACTAATGTGTTTCAGTGTCAAGAAATCAAGTTTTGAATTTTGTTTTTCTCTTTAAAAAAGCCCCACATAAGTCACTAATGAATTAGTTAGTCAGTCATAAATTGAAGATATGAATATATTTTTATAAAGCTACTGTGAAGGGTAAAACAAATAAATAAAATAAAGAACAAAAAAATTCACGTTTTTAAAATTTACTTGTTAAAGTATATACCTAGATTACTGTGAAAATATAATAAACTGTTAAGATAAACACTTATATTTCCTTAAATTAGAAATAGTGATAATTACATTAAATTAATTTTAAAACACATTTAAATCAAATAGTAATGCAGCTAGTAATGGACCTTGGTTTTAGATATGAAGACAACTCCAGATTTTGAATTTTTATTTTTGCAATCAGAAAATACAAAAAGTTTGGTTTAGAGTGTAGAACCACATCTGATATAAATATACCATGGTGTTTTCCAACTTTTACATTATCTGGTTTGCATCTGTCTTATGCTTAACAACTGACCTTCTATAAACATCCCATGCCACCTTAATAATTTCCCACATTATTAAATAAGTATTGCTTTCAATATTTTTTTGAGCAATAACTTAAAATACATACAGTCAGAGCTTCATTTCTGACATGCTGAAACTTGTTTGAAACTCTGTCTTCTGAAAGGTTTGTTTGTACTTTCTCTGATATCAAGGGGTCCTTTTGTCAGAAATATAAATATTCCATGGTATAATAAAAAAGGGGGTATATACCTACTGGCTTTTCCTAAGTTTATTTTGTGGTGATATATTTTATATTTAATAAAATCAATCTGGAATAGCAGAGAACAGATACACCCACATGTAGTGAGATTATGTTGGTAATGTAAGTATTTGTCCACCTATGGGTTTAATAAAAGCTGATTGGCCAAAGGCAAACAGGAAGTGTGCGTGGGGCTACCAAACTAAGAAAACTTGGGATCATCTCAGGGCAGAGAGAGATGCCAGACACAGATGCCAGAGTTACCAGAGCTGCCAGGAGATGCAGAGGAAGTGCTGCTCTGAGAAAAAGTACCAAGCTGTATGGGTGAACAAGATGGGTTGGGTTCAGGTAAAGAAGCTAGCAAATTATATGCCTGGGCCCTAGGTCAATCAATGTAAAAATAATATAAACCTATGTGTGGTTATTTGAGGCAAATAGAAACTGAGAGTGACACGAAACCTTTGGCCTGAAAGTTGAAAAAGGCCAGAACCTTTTACAACACCCACAGTCATGCCAAGAGGATCACAGTGTGGTAACTTACACCTTTAATCCCATAATTTAGGAGACAGAGATCTTTCTGTGTTTCTGTGAGCTCAAGGCCTAACAACCAAGCAGTCATAGTTCACACCTTTAATCCTAACTCTAGGATTATGATGCAGAGTTGAACATGAATGTGAAACAACTGGGCAAGAAGATATTTAAGGAGGCATAGACAGGTAGGGTGGTATTCTGTAGAAGTGATGAGCCAGGCTGAGGACTCTGGAAGATGGCTTTTACCCTGAGAAGTTGACTGGCTGCGAATTGACTGTGGTCTGTTTCCTCTCTCTGATATTCCAGTTTTTTTCCCAATATCTGGCTTTGTATTTTTATTAAATAACAACTAGTATTCATATTACAATATTTGAATAAATTTCAAATTTGAGTGTCAATTACATTCTTCTAATTTTCAGTGCAAAAGCCCCAAACATCAAAGAAATCTCATTCCCCATTTCTTCTGGTTGTTGTTTGTTTTTACTATTTTTTCGTTTAGTTACCTACTTATTTGTTTCTTCCCCTCAGACTAAACACAATTACTTAATTTATTTTCTTTTACTACAATAAGCAGAAAAATTTCATTCTGAAATTTCTATATACCTTTGAGATTTATTTTTATGCCTGCCAAACTCTTTCCTTCCTTTTATTGATATGCCTTTTAATTGATATGCCTTTAATTTTTATGAATATTACTAGCCTAGCAAGATACTTTCTCTATACATCTTCATAATTAACAGAATATAATAATTATATCATTAAACTGGAGATAAACTCAATATTAGGATAATATTAATAGAATAAAAAAGCTTTTAATTCAATACTTAGCCCCTTTCTCTTGTTCCTTTGACGTCTACCACATTTTGCAAGAGGTCTACGTTATTTTCATATGGATGCATAATTTATCTTTGGTTTTGATTTTGCTTATGGTATTTCTATATTCAACAATGTTCTTATTAGGTGTTATTTAAATTCCAAGTGGAATTCTTCACAGTGATAACCTTGTCTCAATGCAAATAGAGTTACATCTCAAAGAAGAACTCTTAAAACAATGAAGGCATTTTGTTAATGACAGAATTAGGACACTAAATATAATTTTTTACTTTCAGTTCATTAAAGGTTAGATAGAACGGAGTAGAGTAACGTATCACCAAAGAAAATAATTTTTTTACAAATATACTCATGTTAGAAAATTATAAAAATCAGATCAATTATAAGTTTATTTTGTATAAGTAATCAACCAGATGATAAAAATAACAAATAACTTAATATTATATTTAAAGAAAATCAAAATTTGTTGCCAACTCAAAGAATATAAATTCGAAGAATTTCAGTTTCTCTAGAAGCTGGGGAGCTGAAGATGCTTGACTCTAAGCAAAATAATTATAGATCTTGGTAGGCTTTAAGAAGGCAATTTGAAGTGATTTTGATCAATCTTTCCATCACTGTTCAAATCGCTACATGTTGCCATAGCCAATTTCATTCAGCATCAGTTTCAAAGTACTTAAGGGCAACCACTAAACACAGTCTGAATGGAACACAGTATGAATGACTCAGATCACCAAGTCCTATCTCTGCCTCTGGATAATAATGGTCCTCCATTCTGCTTCTTCTGTTACATCATGATAATACTGGTTTATAAGATTTATTTGTTTTGAGGACACACTCAAAAATTGTTCTTGTCATGTGCCTGTTGGGTGAGTGTGTCTTTGAGGTCATATTCTAGCATATGTTTAAAAAAGTGCATCAGTAGACAGTTTATACTCTAAACTTTGTACATAAATAACATTGTTTAATTTTAGTGAAGGAAATTCTTATGCTCATTTTTTGCCTGTATTTAATAAAAAAACACAAATTTCACTGACTGTGGCTTTCTGTAGCCTTTATTTTATTTAAATATATATATATATATATATATATATTTCTCTCAAAAGAGTGTGATACTGCATTTTGTATTGTGGGAGAAAGTAACTTTTGAGAACTTAAAAATACCCACTTCCCTTTTTTTTGCTGACACCAAGTTAAGCTTTTGGTGTAGTAGACTGCTGGTTGCAGTTTTTAACTAACTTAGAAATCAGATTCCATCCCTTCTAATCTGTAGAAAATGTTAGTATGTTGTGAGAATTGAAAGGAATAGTGGGTATGCACAGAGCTTTATAATGCTGCTCAGGGGCTCTCTCTGAGTTATGCCTGTATTCCATCAGTCAAGTCCTATGAACAAGAATATCTAAACAGTTATTTCCACTACACTAAATTGTTTCCCTTCCTTCTGTTTCAGTGTTGACACTTACAGTTTTTGTTGTGGTGGGGGAGCTGTTTTCTTGTTATTTTTTTGTGGTAATTGGCAAGGAAAAGCTTGTCTTTCATTTGCTCAGAAAGTCTCACTTTCCTTTAAATTTGGCATTTCCCATTTACCTTTGTGGTATGGTCATATTACATGAGAGGAAGTTGAAAGTGGAATGGAAGAAAGGTGTGCCCACTAACCTGTGATAGAATACCTGGGGACCAGAGTATTGTCTGGAAAATGCCCTCTGGCCTGGTTGGCATAGACTTGAGTAATATAGACACAGAATGAATAGAAATTTGAAAAAAAAGAATATGGGAAATGGTAATTCTTCTAACTAAAAGTTCAGAAAAAGGCAGACATATTTTGTCCTTTCATTATTAAGTGTTCCAAACTTTTATACAGATATGTATGTATGTATGTATATACATATATGTTTTTTGGTGATTTTACATCATGCACCCCATCAAACTCGGTTAACAGGTCTCTCAGATTTATACCCACTTATAATCTCCCCCTTTACAAAAACATCAATTCATCCTGCTCATTTACTTACTGGAGCATAATTAAGAGTTCCAAACTTTTAAGATGACAACATTTTACTGTTATATTCCATACAAATTGTTCAACCATATTTTCACAAAATAAATATAACAATGTTATTGTATTCTTTTTAATGTTTTTAATAGTTAATTTGGTACAGTTAACATAGCCATATTTTCTTTGATATTGAGAGAATATACTTTATCTAAATGATAAAATCCTGCTTTAATTTCAGTTTTTAGAACAAAGATTCATTTCTTTTTTGGTAAAATTTATTTTTAATTATTTGAAATACTAATGTCTTCAGTACTAAGCCTTTAGTTCTCTGGAGTATGCATTAGAAAAATATTAGGAATATATGATAGTCACAGCTTTACATACTTCAACTCTACAATAGAATTAAGCCTGATCAATCTACAATACTGAAGATAGTAAAAGAAAGACTACACTTTTCTGTGTATCTACATGATCAGGTATATGAAGTGACAAAATCACCACTTAAAGCTCTACTCTACATTGCTGTGACATAAATCCTTCTGTAGACTGTGAAAATATGTTTCTCTCATTGTTTAATATAAAACTGCAGCCAAGTAGAAAGTATGGATGGGACAGCCAAATTGAGAATGCTAAGAGAATGGTGAAGTCAGAGAAGTCACCAGCAGACTCAGAAAATATAGAAAATTAGGTAATAAGCCATGAGCCACATGACAGAGGGTAGATAAGAAATATAGATTAATTTAAAATGTAAGAGTTAGCTAGTAACAAGCCTGAGCTATTGAGCAAGCATTTATACAATTAAGCCTCTGTATCAGTTATTTGGAAATGGGCAGGAGGGACAGAACTGCTTATACTATGGATGAATTTTTATTTACTTATTTATTTATTTTACAAATTTCAAGTTGAGAAAACTTGATGCTTGAGAAAAATTTGAAATTTTGAAAGTTATCACTATTTCTTTTTTAGTCAAACTTTATGTTGGTTCTCGGAACAATACCACAGATAAACAATTCAAAGTTCAAAGCATCACTGTGGTCCTTGAATACTGAAAACCAGAGCTCTTATGCAGCTTGTTCCTCATAGGCTTCCAGAAGTTCATCTTAGTATAAGGCTTTAAAGTTCCTCAGAAAAAGAATCATTACATATTCACTGACGGCTTTCTAAAATGCCAAATAATGAGAAGCTCTAGAATGATGAATAGGAACTTTTCTTTATCTTTCTGATGGAATTATAATAAAAGGATGCACATGAACAGGGAGACTAGAGAGGAGAGGAAAAGACACAGAAGTTAAATATCCTAAGATAATAAAATGGTATATTATTGTGTCACTTATCCTTCCATTCCAATTTTTTCTTTATATACAGGAAATTATTAATCTCTTTTTTGCTTTTATTATTATTATTATTATTATTATTATTATTATTATTATTAACAAAGAAGTCACATTTTCTAACCTTGTATATCCTTATTCAAGGTCCCTTCCCCCTCCCACCACATCAAGTCATTCTTCTCCACAAATCCCCATCCCTTCCCTGGGCAGGCTGCAGGCAGTCTCATGGTCCCGCTGCACCAATATTGCTTAGTTCAGTCTCCACTCCTGGCAGATGCAGTTTTCTACCCCCTCCCTCAAGAATGAGTCAGGTGTTCCTTTAGGGGAGTGGAATCCAAGGTGTCAGTCCAGGGTGTTTCTGATCCCAAGCTGTTCAGTGGTTGTGGTTTGCAGCTTGGGCATGCTTTGCTTTTTTTCTTGTTTGTTTGTTTAGAGTCAACTAATGAGTGAGTACATCACTTGCTTATCTTTTTGAGTTTGTGATACCTCACTCAGTAGGATATTCTCCAAATCCATCCATTTGCCTGCAAATTTTAGGATATCATTTTTTTCTTACTGCTGAGTAGTACTCCATTGTGTAGATGTGCCACAGTTTGTTAATTCATTCTTAAGTAGTAAAAACACTTTCTCAAGACTTCACGTATATATTAGTGATTTTGGTGATTTTAAATCAATCTCAGTTATCTGTCCTCTCAGATTTATACCCAGTCTCATGAACTCCCCATTTAAAAAAATGCCCATTCATGCTTCTCATTTACTTACTGGAGCATAATTCAACCCCTGTGGCCAGACCCTTAAAGAAAACAAGTCTTTCCTCACTCACATCCCTACCAGAGACTATCAATGCAGAAGTGAGGCACTGTCTCATTCTAGCCTTGAGATCTCCTCCAATTTATATAACCAAATGCACATCTAAATAATGTGATGGTCTGAAAATACCACTAGTGTAAATCAGTGGAGAGTGCCAAAAGGTTACAACACCAGGCAAGGAGTTGGGTACAGTAATAAGAGATTTAATTATTAGGCAACTACGACTGAAACTTAGCTCAATTCTACATAAAATCTATGGTCCCACTCTTTGTCATACAGCAAAGAATGATCTGGGATTCTCAACTTTCTTCTTGTCTAAACTGGAATGAGGTGACCCAGCCTATGCTTGATGGATAGTGTGAATAAAGACTACTATTAGTCCCTGCCAGATATATGTGTGCCTCCTACACCAGGAGGTTTCTATTCACACTAAAAGCCTGGAATGCTATCCACATAGGAATTGGTGTGGTATACTTTTGCTTTCCTAGTAAATAATTTTTAGAGTAGGACTGTGAGAAGATCAGAATTTCAGCCCTGTACAGAAGCATGCAGAGAAAGTACATCTCTACTGTGTGATTCTGGCTACGTCAGGGAGCAGAGCAAGAAGCGCTGCTTTTTAATAGACAGGGCATTTGAGGCAAATTCCATAAACCTTTGATTTTAAGTCTAACCTACTGCCTTCAGTATCAGAAACATCAAGGAAGAAAAGCTACACTGTTTTTATTTTTGCAGGTATCTGATAGAGTCCCTTCTTTTCATGCTTGAGAGGTACTCAGGGAACCAGTCAAAAGGTAGAAAGTTCAAGACTCACACAACTTTGATTACTCAAGTTCAAAGGAACAATTGATCCTGGCAATAACTAGGAAGATCTCAAACTAAATGAAAAATAATTATCTATAGATGTCAACATTATAACAGACTTCAGAATTATCTGCGAAGATGCAAAATGAGCTTTATCTACACCCTTCACTAGACAATTGCAAATATCTTTGAATAATAAAATATAAAAATTTTCAGAAATAAAATAATAAATTTAAATAAGCAAATAGAAAACTTTAAATTGAAAAAAATAATTGAAATAATGGGCTAAGTACCTTTTTTTAACATTTTTCAGGTGGTTACAGAAAAATAACATAGACTACATAAGGAATTGCACTGTGTTGCTTACAGATCTGCAGCCTGAAAAGACAAACATTAAGAAAATTTCAGAACAATGTTGGTAAAGTCTTATAGGCTTCAGAGGTGTATATTAGATAACTCTTCCTCAGGTGGCATGTCTAAGTAATAGTCCTCAGACTTAGTTTTTTTGCAATCTTATTTAATTATTATTTTCTTACCAATAAATCAAACTCATGACTATGATAATAATAAATTTATAATACTTATTTTTTCAGATTTGAAATAGTTTTGAGATTATAGTTCTACAATAAAAGCAGTCCTTCCTGACCTAGCCATCTCTCAAAGGACCTATATTTTATTGCCTTTCTTTTGGGGTTGATTTTTAACAATTGAATTTGGTGGAATCACCAAAGCAGATAGGCTCAAAATTAGAATGGAGATGCTAGAGGCATGACCAGAAAACTGAAGCCACAAGGGAAGTTATCCAAGAGAAAAAATAAAACAAAACAAAATTACAGCAAACCCAAACAAACAAACAAATCCCAGAGACTGGCAGATTCTTCAGTTGCTAGATTGCAAAATCAGAATTTGAAGGAAAGAAAAAAATATGCCAAAGGGTACTTGAGAAAATAATGAGTGGAAAAATATTACAAATTTTCAAAGCTTTGAACTCTGACTTCTGAAACTAAGTTAGCCCCAGTTAGAATAAGCTTAAAGAACTCCAAGACAAGGATTCTTATGTCTAAATGCTGCAAAGCTAAAACAAAAACCACACTTGGGAATGGAAATGAAAAATTGTGCTTCACCTAGAAGAACAAAGTAAAAGGAGAAAGCATAAGTCTCATCAGAAACCACAGAGGTCTGGGTTAGAAGCTTCAAACATTCTCAACATTGTCACATGACGCAAGGAAAGTCCTGCCTGCTCAGAATCCTAAACCCAGAGAAAACAACCTTTACAAATACCTTTTTCTATGGAAAGTTTTATTCTACAAATACATTTACATATATTTTGAAAAGTTTTATAGCATATTTATTAGTTTTTTGGCTATTAATAATGTATGCTAACTATAACAGTGAATGGTCCACCATGACATTTCTACATATGTAATGCCACATATGTATACATAAAGATGGTGGTAGGCACCTCTCTTCTACCATCTCATGAACTCTACTTTCCATTTCTTCATTCTAATACATTTACTGAGGAGAATGCTTTAATTTTCATTACCATACAGAAAAGAGGGTTTTATTCTGTCGTTCTGTCTTGTTTCCACCTTCTCCTTCCCATGGCTCTGTTCTCCTGACATGGTTCCTTCTTTATTTTCTTCCTGTGTGTGTATGTGAGTGGACATGTGTTTGCTTGCACAAATGCAAATGTGGGGGAGCCTGTGGTTGGTTTTATTTCTCAATCACTCTACATTCATTTTCTAAGGTCAAATAGTGATTTAAGAAGTCCTAGGAATTTTTCTGCCACTGTAAACATGAGATTATAGGACTGTTCTGCCACACCCAATTTTGCACTAGTGCTGTAAGCACTTCACTGATGGAGCTATCTCTTCAGTCCCTTGTTCTCTTTTTATGTGAACATTCATAGGAGAGCATAATATTTGTTTTTCTGAGTCTTAGTTTACTTAACCTAAATATCCCAAGTATCATTCATTTTCTGTTATTATCACAATATCTATTTCTGATATTTTTACTGTTGTCACTTTTTTTATTCATGCATCTGCTGATGGACGTCTAGGCTGAGCTCATTTCTGAATGTTGTGAATAGTTCAGCAATAATCATAGATTTTCAGGTGTGTGAATTGGAACACATCAAGTATACAATTAAACATGGTATTGTCTAGGTGAAGAACCATTAAAGTATTTGGGTATATATGAAGAGAATGACCAAAGAGAATTTTAGAAAAAGATAGTAGTGACTAAAGGCCTGATGATTGCTATAAAAGAAAAAGAAATAATATGGCCAATAAAAATATGATTGTATGTAATATACTGTTTTTGAGCTTTCTATACTGTGTGATGGTTATAGGAAAAACTATAACACTCCACAATGTAAGTCAGAAGAAAAAAAAAGAAACAAAAAATTAAATGGGGAAAAATTAAAAATATATATATGCTTCAAAATTCTCACAATTGGACAGTAAATGAACAAATAATAAAGTGGCAAAATACAGAACCTTTTTGTGAGCATTGTGGCAAAGCTAGTCACTTGCTTAAAACACTGCCTTTGCCTTCACTGCTAACAGTATACTGTAGAAGCTGCATAAGCAGTAAACAAAAGGAAACGACTACCAAACTTTGCCAAGACAAGGTGGGACAGTCCTATAAAGTTCCTACCTCACTGAAAAGAATGTTAGATATTCAAGGCCTTCAGGTCAAGTATATATACCCTAATGGTGCAGGGGAACCTTGGGTGCCTGCAGAAGCCAGCTGTTTCTTTCATTTCTATAGTTTTTTGAAGTTGCTTGCTATACATTTCTTGTCTTCTCTGGTAACATTGTTTCTTTTTTGGGTCTCTGATGGAGCCAAAGTCTAGATAGTTATAGTTTTTCTTGTTACCAAATTCAGAAAAGAAACTGCATAAGAGATGTAAAGTTCATTAGATTGAGAAATATAAAAGTTTAAATTGTTTATCTAAGAAAATGTTATTGGGTCTGAAAGGTAATCGGGGTTTGGTAGTACAAGTTATGACAGAAAGTAAATTAGGTATACTATTATACAAAGATGTGCTGCATTTGTTTAACTATGTAAAAATGTGCTGGATTTGTTAATGTAGCAGAATATTTATTTAACTATGTAGGATGTGCTGCACGTGTTTATGTATATATGTGTTGCTGTTTACCTTGTCCATCTAATGCACCTGATTGGTCTAACAGAAAACTGCACGGTAAATAGCAAGAAAAGAGCTATAGGCAAAACTTTCAGGTAGAGACAGTAAGTAAGAGAAAGACTTCAGAATGTTGAAGAAAGAAGAGTGAAAAGAGTAAATGCTAAGGAGACTCCCAAGGCCAGCCATACAACAATAAAAGAAGCAGAATAGTAGGATATACAGGATATAAGAAACAGAAAAGTGCTGAGGCAAAACCTAGATTAATAGGAACAGGTTAAATTAAGTTAAAGAGCTAGTGGGACAAGCCAAAGCTAAGGCCAAGTATTTATAATTAATAATAAGCCTCCATGTATTTTTGGAGGGCTGGCTAATGGCCTAAAAAATTTCAACTATACTTCTACAAATTAAAATATGAAGGACTTCCAAGAGAATTATGAATGAAAAAGCTTATACCAAATCTTGTTTTTTATATAACTTCTTTCATATAAGATTGTTAAAATGATGAAATTGAAGATTACAGAACAAAGCAGTGACTTTCCAAGTATTACTGTGTAGGAGGATGGAGACAAGATAGTGCCATATCATTGTTTTAGAATATTGAAAATTCTGGAAATTATCTTCATCACACTTCAGATTACACATTTACAGAATATTAGGAAGAAGATAAACATTGAAACATTTTTATTGTACCACGAACACATTTATAGAATAGATTTTTACCAGGCACATTTTAATTTCTGATCATATTATTAGTGTTGGTTATAAACTTATGTGAATTAGTTCCACCTAATTCTTATTTCTGTAGAATTACTGCTGAAAAAATATCATTTACAATAAATCTTGAGACATTAGAACCAATCTGTATGACCAAGTATAGCCACATTATACACATTTTCTTTGATTGTCAAAAGCAGAAAAACATATATACATTATGCTTAGTAATTGCTATTCAATGTAACTAGTACGATAAGTGTGAACATGTGATAAATATTTACTGTAGGCAGAAAAATCAATTAGCTTTTAGAGAAAAAAACTAGCAGTGATTTTTAGATACACATTAAAATATATAAAACATTAGAGCATCATATTGTTATCAGCGGACTAATGTTCTAAAATATATCATAAGTAGAATCAAGTATTTTTTAAGTGCATATATGGCTGCATAATAACTCTTCCCCTCAGTTTGCATTTTAATTAATCTATTACAGACCAGAGTTGTCATCATTTCATACTCATTGCCCTTGCATTTTCTAGAGTGATGTTATTGCTGAAACAGAAACTCATCTGTGGATACTTGAAAGACAATATGGCATTCAGCACCTTCAAAATGACACTTTTTTCTCTAACCAAGGTCCATACTAAAGGAAATTAAAGCAAGAAAGTAAGTGGATCCTTCAATTAAGGTAATGATTTGGTAAGGCTCATAGTTTGGGTCATTTTAGTTACAAGTAGCAAAGGCCATAAGACAATAGCAAAGCTGTTTGCATTTTATCATTGCTGAAATATTCTCCCTTTCCTTTTATTGAAGGCTAGCGAAAATCATGTCCTCATTATGTGTATGGATGGTCCTTGTAAAAAATAAAATTGCATCATTTGATCAAAATAGGCTGCTAAACTTCTCCAGGTTTTTTCCTCTTCTGTTTTCTCTATGAGGCAAAAGAAATTGTGTTCTGTTGTTTCTCTCCTATTTTACAAAACTTATTCTGAAGGTAGTCATACAAAATGCTGAGACGGAAAATAACAGGGAGGTTTTATTTTTTTGACTAGGTGCTATTTAATTAAATATAAAAAGCTAATTTAAAATAATACTATGCTCACAATAATGAGGTAACCCTGATTGAAGGCCACTAGAATGCTTTTAGCACACGCTTTAGAAATCTCCACTTGTTCAGAGTAGCTATCTTCTTATAAATCATGCTACTTCAATGGACAGCCTGCACTGGAAGACACACTTAGTATCATTAGAACTCCCATATCCTTATTTCTCCTTTATTGGTTAGAATAGGATGAAGTGACTGAAAAAGAGTACTCATTTTTTGATAATATATCATCAATATATCCTTAAAGATGCATAAATCATAAAAATATTATAATATCAAATTGTGTCTTTTCTGTTAATTGACAAGGTAAAATGATGTATTTTAGAGTCATTTTCATTAATCTATTGGTTGAAATTTCAGGATGAAGAAAATAAAATGTTATTGTTACTAAACAGTGTGGATCAAAATGATTTAAAAGTAAAATCAAAATTTTATTCCAAATCAAGTACTTTTCCTCCCCTTCCCTGTTCTTTACAGTTATAAATTCCAGTGTAGCAGCAGATCCACACTTTTGTAGGATGTTATCTTAAATGCTTATATAATTAATTAATCTAGTTTTACTTATTATTTATTAAATTCACTGATCTTTCTCTTGTATATCTATCATTTAATAATTCAATAATCGAGCTATAATCACACAATTAGTTGGATGCATTCTCAAGAAAATAGTCTGCAATCACAGCAATTTAATTGAACATTAGAATCCTAAAACTGTACAATACAAAATTAAAATTTAACATTTCGGTGAAATACCTTAAAATATTTAAAATCATTAAGTTTTATGCATTTTACTTTAGGGCAATGTATAATAATGTAGTAGGCCGTATTGCAAAATCATTACTATGTGATGGGATTGGTCTAATGCTTCCTATGGAAAGAAAAATAATATAAATAGTATGCAACAAATTTGTCGGACAAAATCTTTTGCTCCAGGAATGTAAGAATAATAAATTTAAAAGAATGGTCTGATGCCCACTTTCAATTGCTGCTATATTTGATTCACACTATTCCAAATCTTCCATTTAACTTCTTGAATAAAAAATTAAAGCTAAAAGCAGATCTAGTGCAAGGAAGAGCCAGAGCAGTGGGCTCTATTTTTGAAGCTGCCTTTTATTTCTGCATCTCCGATATCCAAGGCACAGGTTTCAAAACACATCTCTTGTGACTCTGTTGCTTTTATCTTTCCTGTCTTATCAAAGGAGTTAAATGGAAGGTATTCTGAAACTCCAATTTAGCTTTTATTTTTCAATAAAAAATGACAGCCAAAAAACAGTATAGCCACAGGAGAGAGAGGGCAACCTGCACAGAAGGGAAAGACCTGCTGAGCCAGACTACAAAGTGTTTGGAGAGCAGACTTGCTGGGCTTCATAAATACCTTGGAGAGACACTGTGACAGGAGGGCCAATAATAGCCCTCACCCTTCTGTTCACCAGAGCACTTTCTCCCACCCCGAATTCTTATTTAAAGGATTATAAAAAAGAGACTATTAGAATATGATTTCTGGAATCTCTCATGTAATTGTTTTAGTTTGACATTCCTTTTTACCAGAACTTACATTTTTCGCATCTTTTTAAAAAATAAATTGTATTATTAAGAGCAAATTTTGAAAATAAGTAAAATTAATCAGATCCAAAGTCAATACGAGAAATAAACCAATGCAAACCTTTTTATTTTTATAATCATTGATTTCATATCTTATAAAAATGAAATGAAGAGTTTCAAAATTATTTAGTGGTTGTAGAACCCTGTCAAACCAAAGATAAATTAAGAAAGATATCTTATGGTTTCTATGCTGTGATGAAATACCATGACCAAGGCAGCTGGGGAGAAAAAGGTTTATTTCATTTATATATCATGGTTCATTGGCAGAAGCCAACGTGGGAACTCAGACAAGGAAGGAGCCTAGAGGCAGCAACTGATGCAGATGCCATGGAAGAGTGCTGCTTTCTGACTCTCTCCTTTTGGCTTTTTCAACCTACTTTCTCATAAAACCAGGACCACTAGTTCAGAGTAGCAGTTGCCCCATTGGGCTGAGCCCTCTCCAGTCAGTCAGTCACTAATTAAGAAAGTGTCCTAAAGGCATGCCTAGAGCTGGTTTAGTGTTTTGTTTGGTTGTTTCCTTTTGTTGTTCTTTGGTTTTCTTGAGATAATGTTTCTCTGTTGTAGCCCAGGCTGTGCTGGAACTTGATCTGTTTATCAGGCTGGCCATGAATTCATAGAGATCCACCTGACTCTGCCTCCTGCGTACTGGAATTATAAGTGGTATAGGCCACCACTACCTGGTTTTGAAGCCTGATCTTAAAGGAGCATTTTGTCAATTCAAGCTCTTTCCTCTCTCATGACTTCTATGTTCTAACTTGACATAAACCCAGCCAGAACAACACATCTCTTTTATATATTTCCTTTTGATTTATGTGTGTTTATGTATGCCCATTTTTACAGATGCCCATAAAAACCAAGAGTGCAAAAGATTTATTCCTGGAAATTGGAGTTGCTGGTGTTTGGGAGCAACCAGATATATAACCTGAAAAACAAACAGCAGACCTCTAGGTGAGCAAGTAGAGTACATAAAAGATTTATCTTGTCTCCAAAGCCATTTAAAAAATCTTTTGTATGTGTATGTGTCTAAGTGTGTGTGTGTCTGTATAAGTGTCAATCCACACAGGTATAGTGTACACATGGAGGTCAGATGATAGCTGTGGGAGTTGGTTCTTGTTTCTACTCTATATGAGGGACAAGCCTAAATGACATTGTCCCTTGGTCTTTGATAGAGATTTTTGCAAACTGAGTAAAAGTTAAATGACCCTGTGATGGACATGCAGTCTTATCTTATATCCAACCTTTTAGTTATACTAGTGAAGGTAAAATAGGAGTCAGAAAGTTTTTCTAACCAGATGTATACAAGTACTTAAGTTTTACAGGGCTATGTGTCACCAGACAGTACAAGCAAAATTCCAATTTTCAGCCTAGGAATTCAAATGCTAATGAGTATCATCCATCAGCTAATGTGTTCCCTTGCACATGTGTCACTGTGGTAGAAGCATTAATTTAAAAGTGCTAGTCTGATGATTTCGAGAGTTTAGTTCAATGTGGAGACCGATAAAGTGAGCGCTTCAATGAGAGAAGGAAAACCAATTTTTCTTCTTTGCAAAGAACAGCACTTACCGTACTGCATGAGTACTGACTTCCTGGATTGCAACTAGTCTGTCTAGAGTATCAGGTCCTTACCAGGTTTGGAACCTGATTTGAATTATTTGGAAAGATTATCATAGGAATACCTACTTAGAATTAGTCCGTACTTTAAAAGTTAACATTTAGAAATGACTGAAATGGTATCTGAAATGTGATAAGAATTCTTAAGTCCTGAGGCATCATTAAGACATGGCAGTCAGGACTAGACACACTCTCTTTCCTGTTTATCTGACCCCTGGATTTATGCACTGACACAGTCTCCTTTTACTCCATTGCTGATGGCTGTTCTTTAAATCACAACCCTGACCCACTCAGCTTCTTGTCCTAGGAGATTTAAGTTCTTCACAAAGTAAATTGAACTAAAAGGCTTTAGTAGATTTAAGGGAAAAGCACTTCTAGTTACAATTGCTGGAATCTTTAACCGCCCCCCCTCCTGTTTAGTTTTAGTTTCTTTATAATTTGTTTTTCAAATTTAAGGAAAGTAATGGGTTTCACTATGACACTTTGATACATGGATTTGTTTCATTGCACTTTTCTGATAGTATCTCCTAGGCTGCTCTCTTGCTCCACCACCCACCTTCCTATACTCATCCAAAAGGCCTTCTGTTGTTTTTTGTTTGTTTGTTTTTTGTTTTTTACAGAGAAAAAGATATGAGAGAACTACATAGAAATAGAGAAACCGAAACAAAGAGATTTAAATCTGAGTCCAGATGAGAGAATATGTAATATTTTGTCTTTCTTTATCACCCTGTATTACATGCCCATAATATCGCCTCCTTAATATCTTTCTTTGCTCTCATAATCCACATTTTATTTCATATCATATAGATTAAATATGGATTTTATATATGATAAAACATGTAATGTTTGTCCTTCTGGATTATTTTGCTTAACATGCTTTCTACTTGCTTTTTTGCAAAGGATGTTAATTTATTTCCCCCTTACCAACTAAAGACAAGTGCCGTCTCCCTCCACTCCTGTATGAATACTGCATTTACGTATCTGCTTACCTATGGATGGCATGTGATGAGGGATGTCTTTCTGTTTGCTGTGAATATTTTGATTAATAAAGGGACTGTTTTGGCCTATGGCAGGGCATCTTAGAAGAAGGCAGGAAATCCGAGCATAGATTAAGGGGAAGGAGAGCAGAGTCAAGAGAGATGTGATCTAGCTTCCCAAGAAGCAAAATGTAAAGAAATAAGTAAGCCGAAGGCAAGACAGATTAAAGGAAATGGGCTGAGTTAAATTATAAGAGCTAGCTAGCAATATGCCTGAGCCACAGGCCAAGCAGCATGTAATTAATATAAGCATCTGAGTCAGTTTTGGGGGCTAAACAGCTGCAGTTGGGTCTAAACCTTGGTGCTAGGCTGGGCCAGAAACTTTTACTACAGACTTACAAGTCTTGGTCTTCTGAAGGATGAAGCATCAAACACAAGTAAGATATGATTTGCTTACTTATACAGCTATGTTTATGTACCTAGAAATGGCCTACCTCCACCACATGTCAGTTGCATTAATTTTCATTACTTTTATAGTCTCCCTTTCTGATTGTACTATCAGTGTCAATATTTAATCTATTACCTAGTTATAAAACACACATCATAAATATGTTCTTAATGTGTGAATATATGCTATTTTTCACTGAGATGCTACAGCTCAGGGAAAATATGAACAAAAATTATCTATATAGTCCTAGCAAAACAAACTTCACTATTAATTAAAGTGACCATGAGAAGATACATACTTTAAATTTATAAATTATTTTACAAAATAGCTATGAAAATCCAAATATAATTTATTTTTAAAAGCCTTTAATAGACTGCTACATTACAATGACTGTCTAAGGTTAAATAAAACAGGCATGCCAGATACATGATTTAACTCACATTAAAGCTGCCAGACTGATCTTACACTCCTGGGTTCTCTATGAAGGAAGCCAGCTGTTTCATTCAAAAAGATTCCTGGAAGTGAGACTGAGTTTATATTTTTATATTTTTTTGTATTTGTAACATTGACTAATAAAGTGATTGTTTTTTTTTCCATTTTGACTTAAGAGAGTAAATGTTTTCTAAGAGATGTGATAATATCAGAAAATATATTTGAAGGATAGATGACTCTGTCATCTGAAAGAGGCTCATTACTCAGTCACGAAGACTCATTATTATAGATGTAATGTATATGGCTGGTCCTCTTTTATATTAGAGATGATTAGATTTCATCTCAGTATACTTCCAGTGCCCAAAGAAGTGGAGGAAATGGGACTTTTGCCTAGATGATTTAGAGTGACTTTTTCTTTCCTGAAATTGTCAGAAAAAATTATTTCATCCCACCCTTTGGTAAAGAATCTCTGTGGTTAATGTTAGAGAATGTTTTTGTGACTATTTGGAGACACCCGGGAACTACTGAGTCCTCTCCAAGGTGACAATTGCCTTTAAAAGCCTTTCTTATTTTATGTTTGTGAAACTTACAGTGATGATTTCCTAAAAGTTTTCATATGTTACTAAAACAATATAAAATTATTAGAAAGGCGAACTCTCAATTCTATGAGCATACATAAAGAATTAAAATATCTATATACAATTAAAGATATCTCTCAAAGCCTTCCCAGAGGTGGCTAGTGTTAATACTTTTGTTTTATTACAGTGTGCATTTATATTCAAAATATCTATATGGTTGTATCTGCACATATTTCATATATACAAGTGATTAGATGTTTCAAATTACTATGAATCTATATTTTTCAAAGTATAAGTAAAATATTAAAATCATTTCTCACAATGCATTTCATTTTATATTTTTGATCTCTCATTAGTATATTGTGCTACCTGACTAATTATGGTAGTAACTGAAAGATTACTGTATATAAATGTTAACATTTAAACCCTCAGTTCCTTGACATTTTCTCAGAAAACTACTAGTTCAGAGAGAGTCACTATACTTTGGGACTTGGTGCTCTAGGTCAACAATTAGACTATAGAGTTTTAAGGTAAGTTCTAAGCAATGTCATCTAATCTTTAGAAGCCAGAAAGACTAATGTAATGTACATAAAACATGTTTTAGCGAACTTTGTGAACAGGCATCTGGTGCTAAAATCAGCATTCAAATACTTGATATGAGCAATAGTTTTGAAAATAACAGGCACTACCAATTACTTTCAGCTATTGAGACAGGTACTGTACAGCAATTCTTTAAAATAATCAGAAGATGAAACTCAATGGAGCTTCAAAATTGTGATTCTCAGATTTTCCTTAAATATCATGTCAGACACAGTTTAGCATTTAATCTCAAAAGAAATTATCATAAACTAAGCAATCCAATAAAGGATTCTATTCTGTGATTCATGTTGAAAGAGTCTTTTAAGTAGCAATAGAAAATAATTATTGTACTTTTTATTATACAAGTGCCTGTATCTTCAGAGAAATAGCATTTTGTGTTTAAAAAAAAAAAAAAACTTAAGACTGCCAGGCTGCATACCATGTACGAGCTTGTAGAGTAACACACTGATCCAGGATCGCTCTTTTTATTTTCTAATATCAGTGTCAGTTCTCACTGATCTTAATAGATTTTGTTTTATTTTTATCTCCCCAGAAAGGGCAAGAGGTCTCAGTGTGGATTGTCTGAGCATCCACTCCAGGTAAGTCAGATTTCCTCATTCCACTCAACCTACCTCATGCCAGTCTGTTGTATTTTCCATCATTCCTAGAATATTCTAAATTATGTATTCCCTTACACATTTTTTTTGCTTTAAATCATAATTCTGATTAACAGTTCCACTTCATCTTTTCCCAGTTAATGGCAGCCATCACCTTTACAATTAGATTTTTTTCCTGCACTGGAGGTTTCCTTTTCTATACGCATTGACAGCTGTTTACTTGGCCTTCATTATTTTTGCTTCCTTCCTGATTAGAGCTCACCAACATTTTTGTAATTTTTAATCCTGAAACACTTACTGTTTTTATGTTAAGCCATGGACTGACCACATTTTCAGCCTCAAATCAAAATAAACTATTTTAAATATTACTTTACCATTTCTGTTCTTCAAAGACTATTAAATTAAGTTTTAAATAATGATGACTATGAGTGTATTATTGATCACATCTTTTTAACCATTTTTGGTTAAAATAGGTATTTTATTTTATGTATATATTTTTAAACTAGAAACTAAAATGGCATGTATGTGACATACAAACCTTAACATATTAGGAACTCTCATGTTGATAGAATCCGAAATTAATTCCCTACATGGTTTTTAAATTTTTTCCTAAATAATAATGTATTTTAGAATAAATATGAACCTATTTAAATTCATTAGAACTTCAGTTTCTGCCATATGCTTAGAACAGTGACAGTGTGTATTCATCTTTGGATCATTGCAATAAAGGTTGTAACCATGCACAAGACACAGCAAATTTTTCCGCCTTGACATCCCTGCACTGCACCATTAGGCTGTCTTCAACCATGTCACTTTTTTTTTTCCTTCACCACAATGCCTTCATCAACCTAAGTTTATTCTTCCAGGAAACTATTTCAAAAGTTTCAGATCACACTATTCACTTAGAAGCTTCCAGGAAAAACCATTTAAATGAACATTAGAATCTCAGACTTTTCAATAGATATCATCATGTGATTATGCAGTCCTCAAGGCTTTTTGTGAGCCCTCACTTCAAACCCCTCCCTCTGCTGTGTGCATAACTATAAACCACTATTACACAATCTCTTTGCTTCTAGTCTTCCTTTCTCCTCTCCATCTGGACACTGAAAAACCCTTCAGAAATGAGACTAAAATTTTACAAATATTCTATCATTGACATCCTCCTCTAAGAAAAGTAGGAAGTCACTGTCAGGCAGTGCTCTCTATCAAATTAGAAGAGACTAACTTTATCTTATTAACAGACTCCATTGGTGAAATTTCTTTTAGGATAGATAGCATTTGAGCCAAGTGTGAATAGAAAAGGCCTTTTTGTAATAGACACTCAAGTAAAGTAGAATTTGCCTCTGTATCCAGGAATGTTCTCCTGTGACCTCACCGGACAGAGATGGATAACATTTGGAGAAAAAGTAACATTAATGCTAATGCTGACCTGTGTTATAGAATTATATGCACTGTTGTTTTATTTTTATTGAACATCTTGACATTTTCCACATATTTATTCCTTGCACAACAGAGTATAACAGACAGTTATGCATATTAGCAGTGTCTTACACTTAAGATGCAGACTAAGATGGATTTAAAGTTTATTTGGAGGGAAGATATCCATTGGTAATATGCTAATATGAATAAGTTTTATATAATTACTTAAAAATATGTCGATTTTTATTCCTGAACAAATATCCTACTGTAATGGCATATTTTATTTTTAATAAAGCTTGTCTCAAAATCAGAGAACAGAGACAAGCCATGAAAGTCAGGAGTGGTGACCCATGCCTTTAGTCCCAGGCAGAGATCCTCTGTATCTCTTTGAGTTCAAGGCCAAACAGAGCCAGGCAGTGGTGGCACACACCTTTAATCCTAACACTTGAAGTTGAAGGAGGAAGTAAGATAGTTAGATGCAGAAAAAGGAATTCTTCCCTTCCCTGAACATCATTTCCACTGAGGACTCAGAGGCACTGAGTCTGAGGATTCATGGAGACAAGACCTACCATTTGTGGCCTGAGAAGTGGGTAGGTGAAAAGTAGATGTGGCTTGTTCCTCTGTTTCTCTGATATTTCTGCTTTTCTGTAACATCTGGCTCCAGGTTTTTATTAATAATACCAAGTAGAATTTGTTCAATACCCTAAAGATGAGAAGAGCTAAGTGAATTCTGAAGAATATGTAAATATATAATTCATTGAATTGTTATTGTTTTTAGTATATGTATAATATTTAAGCTGTAATTCTGTCCATGTAATAATAAGCATGGAATTTTAATAGAGTTATTTATTTGTTTATATACATATTTTTTGTGTTTGCATGTGGTTTGATGTGTGGGTATATGCTTTCATGTGTATGTAAGTGTGATGGTTACTTTTTGGTATAGTTGGCACAAGCTGGAGTCACCTGGGAAGGGAAAACATTAATTGAATTGTTTTTTTCTAATCACGTATAGGAAAATTTATTGTTGCCTTTTCTGGATAACTTATATGATTATGTGGGAAGGCCCACACCATTATGGGCATAAGCATTTTAGGATAATTTGTAAAAGAAAACAATCAGCTAAAACTATAAAAATCAAGCAAGTATATAGCATCTTTCCAGGGTCCGGTTTTCAGTTGTCTAGCTACATGAATATCCTGGGTGCCATTCGGCCCATATCATCTTCAACATTTGTTGATAGTAGCTATTCTGAGATAGGTGAGGTGGTATCTCAAACTAATTTAAAATGGCATATCATAGTAGCAAGTGGTATTGTATAATTTTAAAAATTATTACTGTGCATTTGAATCACTTTTTAAACAACTGTCTATTCATTTCATCTGTCCATTTGTTGATTGGCAGTTTTATTTCCTTGGTATTTCATTTCTACAATATTTTGTATGTGCTGAATGTTAGCTTTTGTTTAAAATGCAGTTAGGGAATTTTCTCTTGTTTTATTTGATGTCTGTTAACTCTACTGATTATTTCTTTGGCTCTACAGAAACTTTATTTTTACATAATTTCTTCCATTTGTTGATCTTGGAAAAAGGTCTTACATTTTTGATATTATATTAAAACATTTCACATAGCCCAATATGTAAAAAGTTATTCTCTGTAATTTTTCTAAAAGTTTCAATGTTTTAGGTTTTAAATGGAGGCCCTAGATCCAATTTAAATTGATTTTGTACAAGGCTAAAGAAAAAAACTATCCCATTTTTTTCAGATGCAAATCCAGATTTTTGCCACCCTTTGTTAAAAAGGCTTTTCCCCAAAATATAATTTTGCTTTCTTTGCCAAAAATTAAATGAGTATAGCTGTGCTATTTTATTTCAGGTGCCTCTATTCAGTTACAATGGTCCACATGTCTACCTCTGACAGTGGCAACTATGCTTTAACATATTTAAGCTCTATTTGTAGAACTTAAGTAATTGTTGTACCTCAGCATTGTTTTCACACTTCAGAATTGCTTTTTGTGCTATTTTGTGGCTTCATACAATTTCTTTTATTGTTTTCTGTGATTCTGTGCAACATATTACATATATTTTATAAAATCATTTTGATAATGTAAATGGTTTCACAATATTAATTCTGCCTATATTTTCTGTTACTGAGTATTTTTTTTTCAAAATCTGATCATTTTCATCACAAAAGTAAAGTCTTTTATTTGTTTGCTAAGCTATATCTTAAATATATATTTATATATATTTATATAATTGTGGGTTGAATTATATTTGAATGAAATATTATTCTTAAACATTATACGTACTCAGTCATAAGTGGATATTAGCTATAGAAAATAATCATGCTACAACCCACAGACTCAGAGAGGCTAAGTGACAAGACAGCTCTAGAAGGGGGATGCATGGATCCTTCTGAAAAAAGAGAACAGTTCAGATTTTGGTGGTGGACTGAAATAGGGTAGGGGTAGAAAAAGAAAAATCGGGTGGGAGGGGAGGTATGGAGTGGGAGGGTATGAAGAGATAACTGGAATTTGGAGATATTTGGGGGACAATGTGAAAACCAAGTGTAGGTGTAACTATGGAATCAGAGGGTGACATTAATGGGGATTCCTATAATGGGGGATACAGAACCTGAACAAGCCACCTTCTGCAACCAGGGAAAACGTCCAGTGGTGGGCTTGGGTCACCAGTCCAGCCACAAAGCTTTTGACCTGCAATCAATCTGTCCTGCCTGAAAGATGTGCTGTAGCAATTGTGGTAAAGAACACACAGGAGTGGTCAACCAATGACTGGCCTGAGTAGAAATCTGCATCACAGGATAGAGTCCATGTTTGACACTGACTGGATGGCCAGGAATCAAAGGCTGGATAGCTCAAAGTCTAGGATGAAATCAAGCATGACTGTCCAAAAACAACAGCAAAAATACCAAAACCAAATCAAAGTCAGTGAAATGATTACTAGTGATATTCTGTTACATTTGTAGATTGGTGCCTAGCCCAATCATCATCAGAAAAATATTCATCTCGCAACTGATGGGAGCAGACACAGTAGTATTCAGTTTATATATATATTTGTATGTATGTGTATATCTATATGTATTTAAGTATATATGTGTATTTAAGTATATATATATATGTGTGTGTATATGTATATAAAACATTTATATATATATATATGTATATATATATATAAAACATCATGAAATCTGCAGACAAATGAATGGAACTAAATACATACACATTGTTAAGTCCAATTATCTATGGTATATTTTAGCTCTAAAATTAAAGTTTGGAAATGTTATCTAAAATTGACATAGTATTAAATCCACCACTATTATTTTATCAGGAATTTTATCATTTTCTATGTCTTTTAGTGTTTATCATTTAAAATTAGAAGCTTTATGGTAATATTTGTTCATAAAGGTTTATAATTTTTACATCTTCTTGATGAAGTGTTTCTTTCTTTCATATACAATATCCCTATTAGTTTTGGTTCAAAATAATTTTTAAACATCCAAACATTCTTAGTGAACATACATGCCTACAGTTTAGGTAAATAGAGTATTATAAAAAATAATAGAATATTTTTAATATAAAAGCCAGTGTTTCACTTCTTAGTTTATATTTTAAAATGTTTTTCATGGTGAATGTAGAAAATATTTATTTATTTGGTATCATAAATTTCAGAAATGTTGAAAATTCTCTAACCTACATACATTTATATGAATTATGTTATGTGATTGTGTGTTATTTTATTTTATTTATTAATTTAGTATATTTTAACCTTTTCAGTAAGTAAACCCTTTAGTATAAAAATACAAACACAATGTTTCTCACAGCTTTTGTTCATTGCACTCTTCTGTCACAGCACAGGATGTTTTAGAAGTGTTTCATCCAAGATCCCAATGTGTTTCAAGATTACAATATTCTCTGTCTTCATTCCATCATTTCTAATGCTCATTAGCCTCCAGTTTGTGAATAATGTTGTCAAAGCCCCTTCCAAAATTTTGTTCATAACTTTCCAATTACTTTGATAGTAACAAGACATGATTATCTCCAGATTAATTTTCATTTTAGTCTGAGTCATGGATTATTTTCTTCTACATAGTTGAAGGTCACTTGAGACTTATTAGTAATGACTGGAATCTTTTTGCATTCATTATTTTAGATTTTACTCATTTATTTCACAATATTAAATTTAATGCAATCCCAAATTTATTGACATCTTTTTTTCATGAGGAGATACAGTGATAGATTCTGCAGAGTATAGGTAAGAATAAACAAAACATCCTGTGTCTCAAGGATGCCTTATGATGAATAATGGATATAAATTGCAATTTATACAAATGAAAAAAATGTTAGTTAACTCCTTCAAATGTCATGCCCAATTTCAATAAAATCAAACTCCTTGTCTCTTCTTTGTTTCTTGATATCTCTTAGATCATTTCTCTGTGGAGAATTGGAGGCTAAATAAGCAAAGAATAAACTATTTTCCCCTCACTCCATTAAATGTTTTCTCTATATGTACCAATAAAATTCTTACATCTGCTAATTTGTTTTTAAATTAAAATAATTCAGAGAATGTTATCATAAAAACGTTTTATAATGACAATCTTTAAAATAGATAACCACTTTGCAAATAAAATTAGTAACATTTTAATAGGAAAAAGTGCATTTATCCATGCCTTAAAAAATTAATCAATGGCTACTTGAAATTATAGCTAGAACAATAAGACAACTAAAGGATATTAAGGGAAGAAAAATTTAAAATGAAGAAGTCAAAATATTATTATTCATATATGATGTGATAGTGAGTGAGCAACCCTTAAAATTTTACCTGGTAATGTAGTAACTAACCTAAACTGATAGGATCTCACAGAGACTGAATCAACAACCAGGTAGCATGAATGGAACTGACATAGGCTCTTTGCATATGTGAAAGTTGGCTGTATAGCAAAGTCTTCTTGTGAGATTCCTAACAGTGAGAGAGTGGGCAGTCTGATAGTTGACTGGCTTTTAGGATTCCACTCATCAGCCTAGGTCACCTTTTCCAGCCTTAATACAAAGCTTACAGGAAGGTTTCTGACTCTGCCAGAGGTCTGACCCTCCTGTGGCTGCTACTTGCCCTCCAAAATGACTCAGACACTTATATAAATTTCATTCTGTTTTGCCTATGTCTCAGGCACATTGCTAGCTAGCTCTTTCATCTTAATTCAAACCATTTCCATTCATCTTTCTGGTCATATGGCCCAGGGCCAGTAGCTTACCTGAATCCCTTACATGTTTCCTCTTTGGTGCTGGATGGAGTCTGTCTGAATCCACATCCCTCCTACCTGAACCTCAATTTCCACACTTACTTCTACGGTGCACCGCCATGGCCAAAACAGTGTCTTTATTTAAAGAATGATTTTCACAACATACAGGTTAGCATTCCCAACACACGAAGCTTAAACAAGGCTCAATTCAAGTTTTATTGCAACTTGATATTATAAGTTTTATTGATTTCCAAGAGAGGCTTCCTCTTTTTAAAGTAGAAATTGAGGAGTAGTAGAAGGGGAAAAGCGAGGAGGTGATCAGGGGATGAACTGTGGGAAGAGGAAAAAGGAAAAACTGAAGATGTAATTTAAAACAAATAAACCAATATTTTTAAACATAGTCAAAGGCAAAAAGAAGCATAAAGATTATATTTGAGGTTAACAATTTTATGTGTTCAAGACTATTTACTCTTGTTCTAGTTTTTTATATATATATTTGTTTATATTTGTTGAATTAATATTATCACCTTTGCTTTGTCAGTGTTATTTATAGACTCCAAATTTTTGAAAATTTGATCTTTAGAAATAAATTTTGAATGTATCTGCAATGGATATTCCTGGTTGTAAACTTGACTACACCTGGATTCTTAATATCACTTATAAAGATCCACTTCTAATATGGACCTTTAAGGTAGAAAAACACAATTTTACCTTTCATGTTGATTCCTTTACTGGAATTAGAACATACTTTTTCAGGATTATAGTATATACTGAAAATCAGAAGAAGCATCCAGTCTCAAGGACTGAGCAACTACTGCAACTTCTGGATCCCTAGATTTTCCACTTGTGCCCAGCCATTGTACTAAATAGACCACAGACCATCAGTCATTCTTATAAAACTCCTTAAAATCTTTTAGAAAAACTCTCATAAAATTATTCTGTTGTTACATCATAACTGTAATTTTGCTACTGTTATGAGTTGTAATGTAAATGCAAGCTATCCATATATAACCCCTGTGAAAGGGTTGTTCAACACCCAAAGGATGCCTAACCCATAGGTTAAGGAGCGTTGCTACAGAATAAGTAGAACACCTACATATTTTGATCCAAAATGATTATCACTTCTTTCCTACACCCAAAATTCACATAACATCCTCCAAATGACAATTGTCCTCATAACTGTTAAAATCTTGTTGGTTCAATATTGCTGGAGGAAAGTACAAGGCTATTTTATAATAATAATATTACTTTTACTATTATTATATACCTATAAGATTATTTTGCATATTTTTAAAATTTAGAATTTTTTAAATGCTTGAAAACAGTTTGATATTTAATATTTATATTTGTCTTTAAGAGACTTCATAGCTAAATTTAAACAGTATTATTGTGAGAAAAACTCTGCTTGCTTCAGAAAACATAATGTATTAACCCCACTCATAATTACACAAAGTTCTCATGTGGGATGTCTTTCTGTAGGATGTGAATTATCCTTGGATAATAAAAAAATCTGTTGGCCTATGACAAGGCATCTTAGAAGCAGACAGAAAATCCCAGCATAGATAATATCTATTATCTTCCTTATTTCTCTGTTCAGTTTCTGCCTGGAAGACCTATGCATTAATGAGAGTTGGGTGTTGAAGTCTCCGACTTTTAGTGTGTGGGGCTGAAGTGTGTCTCATGCTTTAATAATGTTCCTTTTAATATGTGGGTGCCCTTCTATTGGGGGCATAAATGTTCAGGATTGAGACTTCATCTTAATAAATTTTTCCTGAGATAAATATGAAATGTCCTTTCTAATCCCTTTTGATTGATTTTAGTTTGAAGTCTATATTGTTAGATATTAGAATAGCTACACCAGTTTGTTTCTTGAGTCCATTTAATTGGAAAATCTTTTCACAACCCTTTCCTCTGAAGTAGTGTCTGTCTTTGAAGTTGAAGTGTGCCTCTTGTATGCAGCAGAAGGGTGGATTCTGTTGTTGTATCCATGTGTTAGCCTGTGTAAATGGAGTTTATTGCTATTAGGGGATATTAGTGGCCAGTGATTGCTAATTCCTGTTTTTTTTTGTTAGTTTTGTGTGTGTGTGTGTGTGTGTGTGTGTGTGTTTTCTTTCTTTGAGATTTTGTTCTGTAGAATTATCTTTTGCTTTTGATTCCATCTATCTAGTTCTTAGGTTGAAGTTGTTTTTCTAGTGCTTTCTGTAGGGCTGAATTTGTGGATAGGTATTGTTTAAATCTGGTTTTGCCATGGGATATCTTGTTTATCCATCTATGGTGATTGAAAGCTCTACTGAGTATAGTAGCCTACGCTCTCATTCCTATTCTAATAGTATCTGTACACCTGTCCCGGACCTTCTGGCTTTCTTTGTTTCCACTGAGTAGTCTGTCATTATTCTGATAGGTCTGCCACTACAAGTAACTTGGTCTTTTTTCTTTGCAGCTTTTAATATTCTTTCTTTATTCTGTATGATTAGTAGTTTGATTATTTATTTAACTTTTCCAGTATTTCTTTTTTTTTCAGGATTTTGACATTTATATTTCAGAAAAACCTTTGACAGCTAAAATAGCCTCAAAATATATAGATTGTATTTGTAGAATAGAGTTAAGCATACCTTTCAGCAAGAGAGAAATAGAACTGATCCAAAGGAAGCAACAATTTATTTCATTCATAACATCAGGAAAATTTTCGGGTCCTTCCTAACACAGACATCTCAAGGCAAGCCTGATATCTCCTGAGCAATCATAACTGTAATGCTCAGGGCAAAGTATGGCACTAAAGCCATGCCTTCCTCCTCAACACTGGACTGTAAAGACTGGCACTTAACCACACTCCAAGGATTATGTGGAAGCATGAAATGTCAAGGGCTAGAGCTTCAAGGTTGCCTACAAGTGCAGAAGCCAGTGTCTGTCAGGGGAATCCCAGTGTTGATCAGCTAGAGCCAAGCCACTGACTCACAGATGCTAAAGCATTAAGGAAGGTTTTTAAATTTTCTCTTTAAAGGCTTTTATTATCTGTATTGTTATTATTTTCTTTTTCTGAGTTTTTAAATTTACTTTTATTATTATTCAAAAAGATTTTTTTTCTATATATGCCACTACTTATCCTCCGTTACCTCCTTCCAGTCCTTCTTAAGACTCTCCCTAACCTATCCCCTCATCCATTCCCTAAGGAAGGCAAGGATTTCCAAGGTGGGTCAGTTCATTCTGACATCCAGGTGAGGTAGGTCCTAGACCAGCATCCCAGTATTAAGGCTGGGTTAGATGTTCTTCTGTAGGAAATGGGCTCTGAGACATTAGTTCATGCACCAGGAATATACTATGATGCTACCAAAGAGGCTTCACAAACTGCCCATGCCCTTTGACAGTCATCTACCTTTGGAGGGTTTAGTTCCTTTCCCTGAAGGTTCCTCATCAGTTGTTTCTGATTCAGAGAGCTCCCAATAGCTCAAGTCAGCCACCTCTTTGGGTCTCCTCCATATGATCCTGATCCCTTTGCTCCTATGTACTCTCCTCTCTCTTCAACTTGACCTGGAGCTCGACCTGGTAGGTGCTTAGCTATGGATCTCTGTTTCTGTATCCATCAGTTGCTGGATGAAGGTTCTATAATGGTCATTCATTTGATTATAGGGAAAGTCTTGTTTAGCCAACCTCTGTACTATTGCTTAGAGTCCTAGCCAGGGACATCTTATGGGCTCTTGGAGTTTTGCTTAGCACCCTGTTTCTTTCCAATCCTACAGTGGCTCCCTCTATTAAGATATCCATTTCTTTGTTATCTTTCTCCATTGTTCCTCTCATTCAGCCATCTTCTCTCATGATTTGGTCCAACTTCTCTTTCCTTACTCCCTGTTATGATCCCAATTTACTCAGGAGATCTTTTCTGTTTCCCCCTCCTAGGCAGATCCCTGAATGCCTCTCTTAAGTTTCTCCTGTTGCCATGCTGTTCAGAGGTTGTGGTTTGCAGCCTGGATATTCTTTCCTTTTTTGTCTAAAATCCACTTATGAGTGAGTACATACCATGTCTACCTTTCTGGGCCTGTGTTACCTCACTCAGGATGATATTCTCAAGATCAATCCATTTGCCTGCAAATTTTAGGATGTCAATTTTTTTTTCACTGTTGATTATTCCATTGTGTATTGTGCAGATGCACCATCATTTGGTAATCTATTTTCATTAAGTTATTTTTAAGGTGATTCATTTCCTTCTGCTTTTTCTACATTGGAATATTCAGATCTTGCTGTTGTAGAAACACTATATTCTAGAGGTACCATATTGTTCATTATGTATTCTTGCACTAGTGGTTTTCCATTGCTTCCTCAGATTGATGAAGGATTTGTCTATAACTCAGAGAGCTGCCAATCTACTCTGTCTCTGTCTATGTCTCAGGAAGCTGCTCATGGTTAAATCTGAACTCTTAATCTACTTACAGTTGGCATATTTTGTGTCACAGAGAGCTATCTTGGTCTAATAGGAGCTGGCTGTTTCTACATCTCAAGGATCTGCTTGGTCCATTAGGAGCTCTTGTTCCAATAGGAGCTGTTGATCCAATAGGATCTGGCAAAATCTTGTTTTAGAGAGCTGCTTTTGATCCAATAGGGGCTAGCAAAATCTATGTTTCAGAGAATCACTCAGGATTCAGTTTATTAAGTGCTGGATCAGTTTGGTGTGGCTTTTGTAGATTGTAGGGTCCAACAAACTGGGTTGTTACCGAGGGATACCAGTCACAGGCGTCTTCCCTTCTGGTCTAGGGTTGTGACAGCAATGAGTGGTAGTGCTGTTCTATTTTATCTTATCTGCAGTTTTGCTCTTTACTATTTTGTTATCTCCCTCTGAGCTAGTTCAGAGGACAAAGGCAGTTTGCCAACATGTCTTTTCTTACAATTTAGAAATAAATGTTTCTTATATAAAAATATAATTTCATAAATGTATTTGCAAGTGAACATACAATAATACTAAAGACCTTAAGCAAGTTAAACAATATTTTTCATTAATTCTAGGAGCTCCCTCATGCCCTATTTTGATTATCCACAACCCTTGACAGCTATCATATCAATTTTCATTAAAGTTTTTACTGGCTTTAAATTTTCAGTAAACATAGAATATAAATTTACTTGTGACTAATTTTTGGAAAGTTATCATATATATCATATATATAAAAATATATATGTTTAAAGACATGTTATCTTTATTTTATATACCAAGCACAGATTCCTCTCTTATCCCGGCATCTGCTTCTTCCCAGTGTTCTCCTTGACTCATTCCCTGCCTCCTGTTCAGAAAAGGTAAGTCTTTCCATGGGCAGTTAGCAAAGTCTGGTACATTCAGTTGGGGGAGGTCCAAACCAACCTGTACAAAGTGTTCCTCCATAGGTAATGGGCTCCAAAAATCCAGCTCATGCACCAGGGATAGATCCTGATCCCACTGTCAGGGAAATCATAAACAGACCAATGTACACAATGAATTTTCATATGCAGAGGGCCTAGTATTTTCCCATGTAGACTCCACAGGTGTTGGTCTAAATTTCATCACTTTCCACTATCTTGGTTCAGTTATTTTTGTAGATTTCCTCATTAAGATCTTGACCACTCTTGCTAATATAATTCCTTTTTTCTCCCTTTGATTGGAGCTCTGCCTACAGCATGGCTGTGGATCTCTTTGTACCAGTTTCTGGATGAAGGCTCTGTAGTGGCAGTTAAGGTATTCACCAAACTGCTTTCCCATGGTAGGCCAGCTCAGGTACCCTTTCCTCTATTGCTAGTAGACTATGCTGGAATTTTCTCTAGCAACAGGTTTCTCCCTAACATCACAATGTCTCCCTCTATCAAGATATTTCTTTCATTATTCTCTCATTATGTTTCTGTCCCAGCTTGACCATCCTGTTGCCTATATTCTCATCTCCCATCCTCTTTATTGTTCCCCACTCCGAGTTTACTCAGGAGATCTCATCTATTTCCTTTTCCTAGGACAATCTATGCATCCCTTGTATGATCCTTCTTGTTACCTAGCTTTTCTGGAGTTGTGGGTTGTAGTCTGATTATCCTTTGCTTTACATTTATTATTTACTGATGAGTGAGTACATACTATGTTTGTCTTTCTGAGTCTAAGATATTTCACTCAGGATGATAGTTTCTAGTTCCATCCATTTTTCTACAAATTTTGTGATGTCATTGTTTTCTTTTGTTTTGTTTTCTGAAGAGTAATGTTCTATTGTGTATATGTAACGCATATTCTTTATCTACTCTTTGATGATAAAATAGGTTGTTTTGAGTTCTGACTATTATAAATAATACTGCTATGAACTAGTGTCTTTGTGGTAAGATTGAGCATCCCTTGGGTAGATACCCAAGAGTGGTATCATTGGGTCTTGAGGTAAACTGGTTCTGAATTTTCTGAGAAGTCAGCATACTGATTTCTAACGTGGTTATACAAATTACTATGCCCAGCAACAGTGAAGCAGTGTTCCCCCTTGCTCCACATTCTCTCAAATATAAGCTGTCATCAGTGGTTTTGATCTTTGCCTTCAGACAGGTATAAGTATCTCAGAGTAGTTTTGATTTGTTTTTCCCTGATGAATAAGGACGTTGGGCCATTCCAAGATGTTTTTCAGCCATTTGAATTTAGTTGAGAATACTCATTTTTTATCTATGTAGCCCATGTAGTAGTTTGGATTGTTTTGAACCTTGATGTCTAATTTTCTTGAGTTCTTTTTATATTTTGGAGATCAGCCTTCTGTCTGTGATGATCTTTTCCAATTCTGTAGGGTACCTTTTGTCTTACTTACCTTGTCCTCTGGTTTACAGAACATTCTCAGTTTCAGGAGGTGAATTTATTAATTGTTGCTTTTAGTGTCTGTGCTACTGGTATTATATTTAGGAAGTGGTTCCCTGTGCCAATGCATTCAAGGCTACTTTCTATTTTCTCTGCTATCAGTTCAGTGCAACTGGATTTATGTTCAGTCTTTGATTCAGTTGGTCTTGAGTTTTATGCGTAGAGATAGATATGGATATATTTGAAATCTTCCACATGATGACATCCAAATATGCCAGCACCATTTGTTGAAGATGCTTTTTTATCCATTATATAGTTTTGGCTTTTTTGTAAAAAATCAGGTGTTCATGGGTATGTGCATTAATGTCAGTGTCTACAATTTGAGTCCATTGGTCCACATGTAATTTTCATGCAAATGCCAAGTTGTTTTTATTACTATAGCTCTACAGGAGAGCTTGAAGTCAAAGATGGTGATGCCTCCAGAAATTTCTTTATTGTACTGGATTATGTTAGCTATCCTAGGTTTTTGGTTTTTTTTCCATATAAAGTTGAATACTGTTCTTCTGAGGTCTGTAAAAAATTATGTTGGGATGTTGATGGGGGTTGCATTGAATCTATATATTGCTTTCAGTGAGATTGCCATTTTTCTTATGTTGATTATACCCATCCATGAGAATGGGAGAGCCTTCATTTTCTGGTGTCTATTTCAATTTCTTTTTTCAATGACTTCAAGTTCTTGTCATAGAGGTCTTTTATTTGCTTGGTTGGAGTTCAATCAAATAATAATATTATTTATGGCTATTGTATAGGGTGATGCTTCTCTGATTTCTTTCTCAGTCCATTTTTTATTTATATATAGAAGAACTACTGATTATTTTGACTTAATATTGTATCCTACCATATTACTGAATGTGTTTATAAGCTGTTGGAGTTCCCTGGTCAAATTTTGGGGATCACTGAAGTATACTATTGTATCTTTTTCAAATAGCAAAAGTCTGACACATTCTTCTTCAATTTGTATCGTTTTAATCTCCTTTTATTGTCTTATTGCCCTAGCTAGAACTTCAAGTATTATATTGAATAGACATGGTGAAAGTGGACTGTCTTGTGATGTTCCTGATTTCAGTGGAATTATTTTGAGATTCTCTTCATTTAATTTGATGTTGGCCTATAACTTGTTGTAAATTGCTTGTATGATGGCTAGGTATTTTCCTTGTATTCCTGATCTCTCAATCCATGAAGGGATTATGTATTGGATTATATAAAATGATTTTCTGCATCTAATAAAATGATCATGTAGTTTTTCTTTCAGTTTGTTTATAAAGTAAATTACATTGACAGATTTTTTTTGTAAGTTGAAGCATCCATGCATCTCTGACCTGAAGCCTACATGATCATAGTGGATGATTATTTTGATGTGTTCATGGATCGGTTTTCTAGTATTTTATTTAGTACTTTTGTTTCAATGTTCATGAGTAAGATTGGCTTATAATCCTTTTTGTTTCTTGCAACTTTGTGTGGTTTGGCTATCAGGATAACTATAACATCATAAGAAGAGTTTTGCAATGTTCTTTTTGTTTCTGTTTTGTGGAACAAATGAAAGAGTATTGGTATTAACTCTTCTTTGGAATTCTAGTAGAACTCTTTGCTGAAACCTTCTAGCTGAGTCTGGGCTATTTTGGTTGGGAGACTTTTAATGACTGCTTCTATTTTCTTAGGGGTTATAGTCTATTTACATGGTTTCTGAGGTCTTGATTTAATTTTGGGGTATTTGGGGTATATAGTATCTATCCAGAAAGATGTCTGTTTCTTTGAGATTTTCCAATTTTGTGTAGTATATGTTTTTGAGTATGACCTGATGATTCTCTGAATTTCCTCATTGTCTGTTGTTAGGGCTCACATTTTCTTTCTGATTTTGTTAATTTGAATACTCTCCCTCTGTCTTTGTATAGTTCGAATAAGGGTGTGTATATCTTGTTAATTCTTTGAAAGAATCAACTCTGTTTTATTGATTCTGTTTTTCTTTTTTTTTTTCCTTTATTTTGTATTTATTAAAAAAAAACACACAGTAAAAAGAATTTAAAATGTGGAAGAGTTAACAATAACTATATAGAGGATAAGAATGATAAGCATGGCTTATCAAGGGTAGACATACAAATAAGATTGCTACACCTATATTTTCTTTGTGTTCATCTTTCCCTCTGAATTTTTTTTTT
>PVIH01008612.1:0-40405 GCA_004025045.1 Sigmodon hispidus
GAACACAAAGTAAATATATGTGTAGCAATCTTATTTGCATTACCACCCTTGATAAGCCATGCTTATGATTTTTATCCTCTTTATAGTTATTGTTAACTTCTCAGCATTTTAAATTCATTTTACTGTTTTTCTTGATAAATACAAAATAAATAAAGAAAAAAAAAAAGAGTGCAGTCACAGAAAGAACTTGTGCCATCTCCTGCCTTAGCTTTCATTTCCCACCCAGCTATTTCAATTCCTAGATCAACTTTCCCACTGCTAGGATTAAAGATAGGTGCCATCAACACCTGGCTATGTTTGACTTAAAGTACAGGGATCTAGAGGATCTTTACCTCCCGAAATGATGGAATTAAAGGGATGGGTCACCACTCTCTGACCTTCATGGATTGTATCTGTCCTCTGATATTCCAGACTATTTTTTATTAAATATTGAATATATCACCACAGTTTTGGCTTATTTTATTTAGCACATTCACACATAGAAATAGATATTTATACATACACACACATTCATGCACATATACATTATAGATTTTATAGAAACACACCATGTATCTGATATATATGGCATACATGTATACATGCTATAAATGTGATATGAATGAATGATATGTAGCATAATATACCAGAAATAATACTTTCGTTAATATTAAACTGATTGTATCATACGCTTAAAATTTGCTAAGAAGGTGGATCTTGTGCATGTGTGTTCATACAAGCATGTCCATGCAAATATAAATGCACACATGCACATGCATGTCAGAGTGTGCCTCTGGAGGTCAAAAGACAACCTTCAGGGACAATTCACTAATTCAACCATGTGGATCACAGAAAGCGATCTTAGGGAATCAGGCCTTATGAGCAAGCACTTTTACCTGTGAAATAATTTTACTGGTTTCTTTATTGTATTTTTATTTGTTAATTATAATTCATTAACGCTATCAAAATGAATATTTTGCACTGGTAGTTTAAAATTCCAGGGTCACCTCAGGAGTTAAATTCCTGCTTAAGTAAACACATAAAATGAAACGGAACACTGTGGGGTATTAACGATAAAATAGTCTTTGAGATAAGCCCACTTATATTACAATCGTGTTAAAGATATGTGTATTTAAGAAAGCCCAGCACTTGGGAGGCAGAGGCAGGAGGATCTCTGTGACTTCGAGGCCAGTCTGGTCTACAGAGGACAGCCAGAGCTACCCAGGGAAACCCTGTTTTGAAAACACACAAACAATTAAAACAGAAAGGCTACTCTGATTGTATTCTGGGCAGCCATGGGTTCAGGTCAGATGATGTGCAGATTTTGACAGGCTTTCATTTTCTTCTAAGTGTGGCAAGATGACACTAGAAACATACATTATGGAAACTGTTCACCTTGAAGTCTGGGAATTTCAAAGGTATCTGGCTTAAGTGTTGCCAGTGTAGCCCGGAACATTCACTGTCTTATCCTCGACTAGAAACTCTGCAAACCTCTGACTTTTCTCTCCTCTCCTGCCCCACCCCCATTCCTTTTGTGAGACAGTCTTACTATGGTGTCAAAGCTGGTCTTTGAAGTCCTGGGGTCAGGAGATTCTCTGCCTCATCCTTTCAAGTAGCTGGGACTACAGATGTCTTAGCTTAGTTAGCCTGATTTACATAAGTTATTGAAAAATGTGTGTGTGTGTGTGTGTGTGTGTGTGTGTGTGCGCGCGCGCGTGTGTATGAATAGTGAGGCCTAAAATAAATTCAAATGTTGACGCATGGGGCATTTTAAATTCCGGGGAGAAAAATGGGCTAAGGTGTTAAAAGTGCTATAGTAATTTACTAACAGCTACAAAGATGAAAGCTACAGTCCCAACTCCCACCATCCACATTTTTAAAACTAAAAGTCATGTTAAAATTAGACTAGAGACCATTGTTAGAATGTTGAAAAGGGAGGGTTTTCCTCCCCCTTGACAGAAAAATTAAACACTTTTCTAGATAAAAGGCACATAAATAAAGTTACAAGATGATTCCATTATATGCACTAGACAAATGAACAAGATAAAAGAAGTCACTACAAATCACTTTTATGAAGTGGCAATGGATGTGAATGGGCAATCCACAAAGGAAAAATAGTCATTGCTAAAGCTAGAAGTAATTGGGAAAATGCAAATTAAAACAATGAGATATCAACTTTTCATCCATCATACAGGCACAATGATAAAACCATGGATAGTATTAATCATTGGCTAGGATACATAAAAAGACTTCCTGAAACACAGCCAAATGTGAATGTGGTTTCCAGTGGCTCCATGTCATAATTTCTGCCCTTACTGGGGGCAGTCAATGGCAGACACACAAAGGGACGTTCACAAAGAGTGCTGTGATACTGGTGTTTGTAGTAACAGATCATAAACAGTCTACCACTATGAATCAAGGCAAATCCTCACTACCTAATACTTTGCTATTGTCCATAGTCAGTCAGAAGGTCTTCCAAGTATACTTTGTTAGGGAAAATGTAATCAGCTCTTAGGAGGCTGAGCTTGTGGCTCAGTGGGAGAGTGCTTTCTGAGAAGGTACAAGGCTCTGGGTTTGATTCTTTGCAAGAAAGAAAGAAAGAAGAAAGGAAGGGAGGAAAGGGGGAGAAAAATAAGAAGGAAAAAAGGAAGAAAGTAAAAAAGGAAGGAAGGAAAGAGGAATCAAAGGAGAGAAGCAAAAGCCTAAGGTTTAGAATGAAATTAGTCATTTCGTTAATGACCATGAACAATTATTTCAGTGACTCACTCTCGGAAGTTGGGATATTTCTGTAGAAAACAGACTAGCTGGGATGTCATTGACTTTCCTTTCTTTCTGCCTAGATAATTTGATCTTTGATAGTGAGTACTTAGCTACATGGCTAAGAAAGTCACAGGAAGTTTATTGGACTTAGGTATACTTTAAGTGTGTCTTGTGGCTGAGCTCCTTTAGAAGATACAGATATCGCTTTTAAGTCTCAGGAAATTGTATGCTGTAAAGGGCTAGCCAGAGAAGTTAAATACTACTTTACATGCCTCTGATTCTAAGGCATTCATTTTAAGATTAACCATTAAAAATAGCTTTCTGGTATGAATGTGTGGGAGAGGGGACGCAGGATCTCACTGAATGTGTGAAATGATGGCAAGATGCTTTTATGTTGCATAAACATTTAGATAAGTGGTTCTCAACCTGGAGGTCAAACGACCCTTTTACAGGTCACCCAAGGCCACCGGAATGCACAAATATTTACATTGCAATTCATAATGGTAGCAAAATTACAGTTATGAAGTAGCAAAAAAAGTCACTTTATGGTTAGTGGTTGCCACAACATGAGGAACTGTATTAAACGGTCACAGGACTAGGAAGGTTGAACACTGACTTAGAGAAATGAAAGACAGTTTGCAGAATATGGAAATATGAGGTCATAAGCTTGTACATGCTTACAAACTACTGAAGGCCAGAATTACACGCCTCTAGCAGATATGTTTACAGGGGAAAAGATGACAAAGAGCCAACATATCATTTGTTACAAATGTCCACACAAGCAGAGTTTCTCTCTAGTGCTACAAGTGCTTACCTTATTTGGAAATGGAAACTTGCTTGGTTCCACTTTGCCAGGAGCTGGAATAGCAGAAAGTGGAGGAAGCCACGTCATCTCCTAAAGGTGAGATTAAAACAAAAAAACAGCATTTTCAAACAGAGTACTCACCATCAGAAGAACACAGAGTACTACATGGGTATGCTTCCGAGGGCATAAAAATGAGAGCAGTGACCAAATGAAGGGCTAAGGGGAAAATTTTAAAACAGATTTAAGACTCATTTTTATCTAGTGTTTCCTGGAGTGACAGTTCTTGACTCAAGGCTCCCTTAATATCTCAGAAAGAAAGAACTCACCCATTTTCATGTCATACAAAGAAAGGTTCGAATTAATACACAAAATGCATTCACAGGATGTTTCTGAACGCATGCTTAAGACAGTTGAAATCATAATGGATGAATTGTCTGAGCCATTAAATGTAAAGAAATTCCCAACCAGTTGCATAAATTATTGCAGTTGTCATGAGAAATGTGGGAAAATGAGAGAAACAAGCCATAGACATGGAGTAAATAGAGAAATGGTGTCAACTTTACAAGCCAGAATGAAGATCACAATTGACCTCCATGGGCAGCAATCTGACACATGCTCTCTGACACTGTTCCCTGAGCTATGGGGGGGAGGGGGTTAATATTGTCCACACTTAGTATTTTCCTTCAATTCCATCTCCTAGAAGACAGCTGCCATCAATAACTTATTAAGAGATTAATCTGACTTCTGATGAGCAAGGAAATAAATGTAGTTTGAAAACAGGTTATGAACCATGCTTATTAACTGGCCTTCACTTTCAAATCTAAATGAATATGAACCATAGTTGATACTTTAAAAAGAAAAGTAAGACTGCTGTTCTGCTGGAGGAAGGCTGTGGTCTCACCAGCCTTTGGTAGGCAAGGTGTTAAGAAATGCTCCTTCAGGGTTTGGGACATCCAAGCATGATCTGATCTTGTAACTCTCTTCTGCAGAACCTAAGATGGGGCAGAATTCACAACGCAGCCAAGGGAGGGTGGGTACTCTCAAACACCCAGTAAGCACTTAATGGAGTGGACCTCCACCATCTCCCCCCATGACACATGTGCCATAGGCTGGAGAGTTTAACAATAAGATTTCCACAGGTCCCTACTCCAGTCTGCATACATCAAGTGATCCAATGTCCTTATCTCCTCCCATCTCTCCTCTGAGGAAGTAGGGACTGGACTGCTAGGTTTGTACTCACGGTGGCATCTGACTTCATCTCTGGGATGAAGGATTCGCTCTTCATGGTCATGGCTGGGCCATTTGTTAGGGAAGCGATCAGATTTCACCTAGAGTTTTGCTCCCCAAGTAAGAAGGCTATGCACACTCCCAACACACTCAACTTCCCTGCAATTATTGTATGCTTTGTTTATACATTGGCATGTTATATATGTGTTTTACTTTTATAAAAACCCCAAAGATAAACTATTTGCATCCTTATAGCTATTCAGAAGTCAATGACATAATAGGTTAATGAACTATAAATGTTTGAACTTTGTAAAGGACACATCCTACAAATAACTTCTCACAAGTGACACTTTCAGATATGAATTTATTACACAGTTTATTCAAGACAGAGAATGCAAACAAGCTTTAAGAAAAGCACTAAGTTGTGGTCATTAAGAAAAGGAATGGTGTTCTCCTGGTCCCTGACCATCACTCATTCCTTGAACCCCAATTACTGAAGAGTTCCTGTGGGCAGGCACAGGGCTCTGTCTATGGAGCTATAAAGTTAGTGTATCAGTGCTGACAGTATTTATAATCACCATTTCTTCCCTGATCCCAGTTAGGCGTGCAATCTTTCCCTTTTTTCCCTCCATCCCATATAACCATCCACACATCCTTCTATTCATCCTCCATCTGGTCTCACAAACAATAGCACAAGGCTTGCTGATCTTATCTACATTGTAAATACTCTTTTAAGGGTTTGCATTCCCAACTCTTTCTTTCATTAGAAGGAAGCCCCAATATTCTCTCTACCCCTATTCGTTTAAAACAGTCCAGTGGCCCTCTCCTGATCTGCTTTCTTCTCTGTCTATGTGTACAAACTCTCCTTGTTGTCTTTTAAGAACAATCTTGTAGCAGCTCCCAAGCATTTGACACCACCTTATTGACATGATCTGTGTCCATATGTCCATATCTATTATATTGCTTCATAACTCTGAATTAAACTCTTAAAACATTTTTTTAAAGACAGTTGGTTCTCTCCAGTCAACCCTGAGCAGATTCAGAGTAAGACAATTTCTCCTACGTAAAAGCCAATACAGTCCATTTTGCTTTCAATTCAACACCTACCACTAATCAGCTAAGAAACCGCTTATCTGACTTCTCTAGGATCCTCCCAAAGGGTGTGAACCCCTCAGGTCCACGATAACCTTTATATGAAATCTTCGTCCAGCTGTGTCTGATCTGCGTGGCTGCTAGAAAAAGGCACTGTGTGCAACACACACCTGAGACACTCACTTCCAAGATCCAAGAGCTCTAGCTAGCTAGGGCAGTCTTTGCCCAGGTTCTAGTCTGCTGTCCCTTCCATGTTTCTGAGACACTGCTCCCGTGCTATGATCATCCTTGATCCTGTCTGGTTTTCTAACACCAACTCTTCTCTATTCGGTCTCTGAAAACAACCAGAGGCTCCCGGGCCCTCCTGACAGTCAAGCCCTCCTCACTTGTGATCCCCCCTTCCCCTCTCCCTTGTCCTCTACTCTTCCTGGGGTCTAGATCCTGTCATCTTCTTGCTAAGCTTGTTCTTTTTTTTTTTTTTTTTTAAACACTTTTATTTATTTATTTATTTGATTATTTGCCTTGGTGTTTTGCCTGGAACTGAAACTACAGACAGTTGTGAGCTGCCATGTGGGTGCTGGGAATCGAACCCGGGTCCTCTGGAAGAGCAGACGGTGCTCTTAACCGCTGAGCCATCTCTCCAGCCCCAACTAAGTTTGTTCTTATTCTTGGCTTCTTCTCTTAGGATTGATGAACAATCCTGATCTCTCCTCCAGCCTTTATTTTCTTGCTGTTTTAAAAAAGTATCACTTAATCATATTTTGCTGCAAATCACACACATGTACAAATGCACAAGAATCTACATAATATTGAGTGTGTATAGTTTAAGATTGATGAAATAGATCCTGATGAATGTACAACCTATCTTCCTATTTCTAAGACCTTATCTTCTTTCCACTTTCCACTTCCCACAGAAACAGCTCTGAAAAAGTTCCTTCCAATGGCCAAGTTCCCTGGATTCTCCTGAATGTGCATTTCTTCATGAAGCTCTACCCTAACCACCTCAGTTCACATGACCTCCATTCTCTGGCGTCTTCCTTCTCCAGTCATTCTGACCCTTCTCTGACTATTCCTTGACTGTTTTGTGTTCAGCATACTTACAATGCCTCCGTTAATCCTGTTTATTGCAACGGCTTTAAAAGAAATCATTGATGTACATGTTGCTCCAAAATACAGTCAGGCAATCAACTGCCCACTGTGTCTACAGAGTTCCTTAACATAGATGCTACAGTCAATTCACACTCAATATATTTATCACTGATTGCCTCTTCCTCACAAATTTTCCTGTTCTGCATTTTAGGTCCTGCTTGAATGCACCAACATCTCTTAACTATTCCAGCCAGAATCCTTGTAATCGTTACGGAACCTTTCTCATTTATCACTCCACCCTTTCTCCAGTAAAATTTTACATTAATTAAGCTCTTAAAATAGAAAATGTTTTCCATGATTTAGTTAGCATAATCTTGTAACAGTCCCTAAAGGTAGGACCAATTACTTCTCTAGTTTACAGATGAAGAGTAAGAGGCTAAGGGACTGTTCACGTTCACCCACGGCTTGCTGCCTTTCAGTGATGTAAGGCTCTCCCAAAAGCTTCATGTGTGTTAATGGTCTCACCTAGCCTCTTCTGATCTGTAGGGCTACCTCTCACCTACTATGGTGCGTGTACTTTCAATAAAGCCTTCAGATGCCAAGCCAAGATTTGATCCAACCTTGAGAATATTTGCTCTTCACCTGGGTGGAGCCAACCCCCTGGGGCCCCTCCTGCAAAGACTGTATCATGGTCCAGTAGTGAACAAGCCTATGTGTTCAGGGAATTTTTGAATGCATGTCACACTGAGGTATGAATTTTCAGGTTCTCTGCCTTTCCTTCCTTTATGTTTTCTGAGCTACCATGAAAATATGCCATTGTCTTATTGTGCTTAATAGCTCCCTATTTGACTATCTTCTTTTATCAATCCTTCCATATGGATGCCAAGTGACATGCCCTGTGTCAAGGCAGCCAAGGAGCTTCAGTGCTTCCAAACCTCCGTGAGCCACCATCACAGACATAACAGAAGCACAATGAGAATGGCAACCACAGATGATGGCGGTCCCTAACAGTCTCCTGGCAGTTCCAGGCAAGTCTTATTCATGTCCACCAACTAATGTAAGTATGACTTCACACTGAAGGTGCAGAAGGTACACCTTCAATGTGTACTTATTCAGTTGGTTCATAGATATTGCAGCTGAGGTGTGACCCTGTGTTTCCTCACTCCAGTCCAGAATTTTATTGTCATTCTGTGGCACTTACCTTCAGGCTCTGACCCTCAGGTGTGACAGCTACATACAGAAACCTGTATCAGTTTCATTACAGAGAAAAGTAAAAGTCTCCTTGTGCTTGCTTTGGATGAGTGCCCGTCCCCACACACTGCTGCACTCTCACCATCCACTACATTGTCTGCTTTTGCTGATCCTCCATTTACTGCACTATCAAATGAGTGTTCCTTCCCCAGGCTCTTCCAAGGCTCTTCAACTCTCGGGGTTTGTTCTATGCTATGTTTGTATGAGTATATACCTAAGCTTCCCCTCTTCTCATTCTCTAGGAGACACTAATACCTTCTTTCAAGAACATCCAGTTTTAGCAGAATTAACAAATGGGAATCCTAATAACCGTTCACAAGAGTGCTTAGATACACTAAATTCAACCCCTTAAAAAAGGGTTGTAAGTTCCTCTGAGACAAAGGAGCTATTTACATTTGTGTAGGTTAGAGTACTTTACACAGTAGGTGCTCCATAGAAACTCAGTGAGTTGAGTAGACTATCCATATGACAATGTAAACTTACTTGCTAACATTGACTTAAGCACTGATAGGTATTTCAATGGGATTTATCTTTAATAAATCTTATTAAATACATAAATGAGTAGTTTGAGTAAGAGCTGTACCAAACACCCAAGTATATAATAATTTCCCAAAGTATAAATTTTTATGACAATTTAAGTAAGTTTCTAATGTAATGCAAGTATAAGATGTTATATATGTATAATGTGCAATGGCTTTATGAGACTATCTGCATTTTATTGAAATTTCTTCCTAGGGTTGTGTAGGAAAATTGGGGTAAACAGACATCTCTATTTCTCTTGTCATTTACTAGCTCAGCACATCATGGTGATTTCAAGTTTTGAAGCTGACTATCAATTGGATCTCTGATTCTTAGAAGCAAAGGGAGTGGGTAAATCATTCCATGAGTCAGACACATAGATTACATAAGATAATAGACAAGCTAATACAGCATATCATGCCCCATATCTAAGCATTCATCAAGGATATCACTGATTACTGTCATGTTGCTTCTAAATTCTTGTCTCTAAAATGAGAAATGTAATTTATTTCTGAGCTTCAGTTATTTGGGATCTAAGACATAAGAACACATGTCAAATTGTATTTGTTTTAAAAATATCAAAATAAAGCATCATTCATATGTAATCCAGGGTTTATTTATACATATTATATGTCATTGAAACTGAACTTATTTAAAGAATTATGATTCCTGAGGGTGATTTGTACTTTTATTTTGGAAAAAGGTCTCTACATTTTCCTAAAATGAACATATCTGTGACAAAATAATACCAACTGATGAAGTAAGACCTGATAGAAAAACTTTCATTTAAAACTTATTTCTGGGGGCTGGAGAGATGGCTCAGAGGTTAAGAGCACTGACTGTTCTTCCAGAGGTCCTGAGTTCAATTCCCAGCAAAACCACATGGTGGCTCACAACCATCTATGATGAGGTCTGGTGCCCTCTTCTGTAAAACTGTATGCATAATAAATAAATAAATCAAAAAAAAAATTTTAAAACTTATTTCTGGGGCTGGAGAGATGGCTCAGCGGTTAAGAGCACCCTCTGCTCTTCCAGAGGACCCGGGTTCAATTCCCAGCACCCACATAGCAGCTAACAACTGTCTGAAGTTCCAGTTCCAGGCAAACACCAAGGCAAATAAATAAATAAAGTCTAAAAAAAAAACTTATTTCTGTGGGTTGGAGAGATGGCTCAGCAGTTAAGAACACTGACTGCTCTTCCAGAGGACCTGAGTTTGATTCCCAGCATCCACATGGCAGCTAACAACTGTCTGTAATTCCAAGATCTGACACCCTAACACAGTTATACATGTGGGCAAAACACCAATTCAAATAAAATAAAAATAAATATTAAAAAAACCTTATTTCTGGCACTGATTTAAGGTGTAAGCAAAGACTTGTCCCCTATCACATGATATAATCACTGTTATGGGTTATTCTACATCACCCTATTGCCAAACACTAAATACAACAGGAAATCAAGGTGGTGCTCAAGTATAAGCTTTAGCATTACGGACTAGCATTAATGGTGCAAGAAGGCACTACACAAATTACCAGAGGAGAAAAGTAGTCATCAATCTCATACTGCTACAAACTGCAACATACAACAGCAACTTCCCAGCAAGATATGTCCACTAGTGAAATAGTGGCACATATGTTAGGAAAATAAACAACTACCATTAAGGCCGGCTTCACTAGATAGACTATAGGCCTTACGGGGATGGATGTTAGTCTGCTAGATAGACATAAATGAATGAAAGAGAATAAAATGACTCTTATGGTTATAAGCCAGTGCATTGCTGAACCCTAATCAGAGATGCTTCTTGCAGGAAATGACAGTTAATAAACAGATTCATAACTGGACAATGTGCGGAGAGTGTGAGAGCCTAGAAACCACTAAGTCCTAAATGAGGTGTCCTTATCAACCCCCTCCCCCCACACAAACAAAGCTTAGGGATCTATGTGGAAGTGGAGGCAGATATATGGTAAAAACCAGAGGTGGTGTACAACTCCACAGAAACAGTGTTTTCCAGGCACAACAGGGCTAATGCATATGTGAACTCAGAGACTGTGAAAGCATCTACAAGACCACTATAAGTTTAAATAAGACACAACTCTAACATAGGGTAGGGGAAATACGCATAAAGGTCCACCCCAACCAAGATGATACTTGTAACTGATATCTGGGGAGAGAGAGAGAGGCAGAGACATACATACATACACACATGAGGGCTGTGTGTGAATATCAGTTCTCAATGGAATAAAACTTGTTTTATGTTGTATCAACCATACCCCAGGGCAAGCTTCATGATCAAGAGTAGGTGATCAACACAATGGACTTTTATTTTTTTAAAGAACGAGAGAAAGAACATGAAATTGAGTGCGTGGTGTGAGGAGGATCTGGGAGGAGTTTGGGGGAAGAAAAATATGATAAAATATATTATATGAATGTGTATTTTGAATCAAGAAATAGAATAATGAATAATGAAAACAAAGATAGTATTTCTCATTCCTGTCCAATGTTTCTTCAGCTTGCCTTGTATTAGCTTCTTTATAGAGAAAAACATAGTTTTGTTATAAGGACAGGGTTCTTACATCCTGCTTCCAATGTCTCTACCCCATCCACACTCCTGACATATAATCAGCCCTTCTTTAATACTTTGCTTTATTTATAGCAAAGACCCCATTCTTATAGGTGATATATTTCAGGACCCCATAGGGGAAGCCTAAATCTGGATCACAGAGAAACACACACACACACACACACACACACACACACACACACACGTCTTGTGTATATAAACCTGTCACTAAACTCTTTTATGACAGCCATTGCAATCGTAGAAGCTCACATAGCAGCTCATGTAGTAGGTGCCCACATGGACCTGCAGAACTCAAGACCTGCCGAAAGCCATTCTTCAATAGAGAGGGCACTCATGGGGTACTACTTTCCCTGCCAATGGCTATTGATGGCTATTGGGATGGGAGAGAGCCATTCCTTCAGATGTATATCCCCTGATGACCCCACCAGGCTCCACTGGCTAATTTCACACCCATGGTCATCCAACAGTCCTGGTTAAAACAGACTGGTTACAAAACAAAAGGCATGACCATGGAAAGGGGAATGTAGAGTAGAGAGGGTAGCAGGGGCATGAGGGAGATGTCTGCTAGCAAGGGGTGGCCATAATCACAGAGTGGGTGACTAACTACATCTTTGTTCTCAGAAATATGCTCTTTTCCAAGTAGGCCCATGAATTAACTCTGCCACTTGGGAATAAAAAGGTTAAATTCTGAAGCTGCTATTTAGGTGTGGTCCTGGCGATTTAGTTCAAAGCAGAATTTCATTTCCAGTTTCCATATCAGAATAATCACCCAGACTGCCAGTTATTTCACAGGTATCACTCATGTTATGACACTCCTGTCACGTGAGTGTCGCCAATAAAACCTGATATTTTTCATTACCCTAACAATTTCTCCTGTGCAGGCAACTCATAATAATACTATCCCCTTGGGAATGGGACAGCATTTCTTCAAAACTTGGACTTGGAGAAAACCAGTTCCAGTCTGGGAATAAGAGAAGAACAATAAATGCTCTTTATGGATCTGAATAGTGTATCTTAACCATCATCACACATCTGATGTCTGAAGAAAAGTCCAGCATCAGCCTTCACATACAGACTCCAGGGCCAGAGATGAAGCCTGGCTGGCTTTGCTCAAGGCAAGGAAGCCAGAGCCAAGGACAGAAGTTCAGACTTATTTATTACCCTGTTGGTCTACGGTAGAAGGATCTAGGGCTTGGCAATTGCAAGCTCCATCTACAGTGAAGTTGGTTGGACAGAAAGAGAGTAAAAATGGGGCAGTCTGATGGAATCAGTCTGGAAAACAACATTCAAATAAAATTTCAAAGACTGACAAAAATAATAAAAATCACAATTTTTAAAAATAGAAAGACTGCTCAGTGAAAGCTTTTGGATACAAAGCAGTACATGCTGTGAAAATACACCTTTTAAAAACATTTGTTTTAAAAAATTTTACAGTGTAGGTTGCTAAAATGCCAGAAGCCACAATTGTAATTGATTTATACATGGATACAAATAAACAAAATAATGATAATTTAATGACAGAATAAGCAATAACTGTAGTAAATCTTTGTTGCTTTAAACTTAAAATGCAGGAACTGAATCAATGTGGACCAAAAATAACCAAGAAGGAAATCCTTGAGTATTAAGGGGAAATCATTCTAAGATCTCTCAGATATCAAGAACTGTAGAATCTTCTCATATAAAATGTCATAGCTGCATCAATCCAGTGCATATCTTCTCACACACTTTAAATCATCTCATGTGATACCCCAACAATGTAAATACCCTGTGAAAAGCTGTTGGAGTGTAGTGCCCGAGAAACAGAGTTTTCATTGCTCACCACAGATGCAATTCTTTCTGTGAGTATTTCTGATCAGTAGATTGCTGGATTCCTAGACGGAGACCCAGCGACACAGAGGGACCATGACATTTACATTTCTAGGTATCATGTGAGCTCCTTTGATGGGGAAATCTCTGAGTGGGATGCTGATTCAGCCAATTAAGAGTAATACCAGGGATTTGCCCTCAAAGAGGTGATTCATCAAGGGATAAAACTCAGTAAAGATCAATGGAATGGGTGGTAGAAAGAGCATGCCATGCAGATGGACAAATGGAAAATACAGAAGTTCTGCCTGCAGACAGAAACACTGAGGGTCAGTGAGAGCTGCACAGCATGCTTGCTTCTTAGCTTGGCCGAGTCCCACATAGTAAAAAGGCTGAGGACAAAAAGCTTGCTGCCTCTACTGTATTCGTATGGTCTGAAGTGCCACTTGATGAAGCAACACACAGCAGAAAAAGCCACTTGTCACTTCTTGGACTTCAGTTGTCTCTAAAAATTCAGAATTCTCCACAGAAAAGGAAATCAAGTCATGACCCTCAAATTTTTGTTTTCATGTTAGAGGCCTAATTTTGGATTTTCTGGAAGATCCCGTGTTGTAGGTGCAGTGTTATTATGGGGTGGGCACACAGAAGAGGGCTCTGTTACTCTCTAGTATGCCCATGTTAAAGGAGCTCTTATATGTACTCAGAATCTTTTGCAACAATCAAAAAATACATTTTAAATTTTATCTTTAAATGCAGCTGGCTTTCTATATCATTTTACTACTTGTGGAAAAAACAACAACAACAAAACCCTAGAATTCCTGTTCCTCAGTCTAGGCGTTGTTTAATCCACTCTTGGTGGATTAAAGCGTTAAAGTAGAAGAATTTAAATAGGGTGCTCAGAATTTAAAGCAGTTGGCTTTGCCATGCAGTGCACAGCTGCTGGACTGAAAGACTCCTGTTAAATCCAGGTGACAATAACGGCAAGCCTGGCTGCAACCCACACACCTGTTAGTTTCCAATTTGTGTTCCTGATGAGATACTGTGAATGGCCCAATTTTTAAACTAAAAATTCTTTTTAAATCAAAAGAATATGCATTTGAGGAACATTGGAAGGTGTTTCCCAAATTCTGAGCCCAGACCTGGTTCTTTTCTGTGCCATTTCTGAGAATCACATTAGATGGAGGTGGGCAAACTGAGGGCAAAGGTCATGGTTGTAACTGTACTCTCATCATCCTATTTTTGACTCACATAAGACCTTTGGTAGTAGCAGAAACACTACAAAGTTAGCCTTCTGATAGATCACACAGTTTGTAATTAATCATTGAACTATGGTCTGCAACCATCAAATTGTTCTTTCATACACAGATAAAGGAAAAGATGTCATTCATGACTCTGAACAGACAAAAAAAATCATTTTGGGGGCCAAAGGGGAATGAGGGTGGTAGGCACATTTTTGGTCAGGTTTCTATGTAATCTATTCACAAACCCATTTTGATAAGCATGCTGGGAGAATGCATTTGACAAAATCCTAGGTGAATTAATCACAGAAAAGTCACATGGTAGTATAGCACCAGGGTTGGTGTTTGGGGAACCTCATGTAATACTGGCCCTGTCACAAACAAGCTGAATGATCTTGAATGGGTAGTTTTTTTCCCCCAACTATTACTCTTGTCATCTACAAAATAATATTAACCATAGCTTGACAGAAATGGTGCTATGTATACAAAGCATTCAGAATGTCTGGCACACAGTAGGTGCTCAGTCAATACGATTTATTGCTATAATACCAATTTTATAATTACTGTTGGCAGCTTTTGGCTTGGGCCTTTGAAGGGAGAGAATAAATAAAGAAGGCATTTATGAGTTTGTTTTTTAATCTGTTTTACTCAGTTAATTATTTAATATTTAACTGGTAAATTATTCATAGTCAAATAAAAGGCATAATAAAAGTATGCTTATTAAACAATAATTTGCTTCCCCTCTCCCTTGCCACTTAAGTCTCATATGCACAAATGGAAGGAAAAGTGTGCCTTTATGTCTGGGGTGTTTCTTGATATGTAAGAGGAAGCAGGGCCCAGAATCTTCTAAGAGCTGGTGTATGGGTGTCAAGGACCTGGAAGCATCACCTTTCAGCCTAAAGACAGGTCCCGGCATAGAGGGGAGTGGCTATGAGTAGGGACACTGGCCTGAGCTCTCCATGCTAACTGCAGGGCACGGTGGGCAGGCTGTGAGCACAGAGGTAGAAGGTGTCTGCCCTGTTATGGCAGGGCGGCTGACACAAAGAGAGAGGGGTGGGCAAGACTGGATAAGAACAAACCACAGTTACCAGGACCAGGAGAAAAGCCCCAGGTATGATGGACTTCTTACTCAAAGAGTGAAGGTGAGGCCAGTCCTCCCCATGGCACATGGCCATCCCCTTTTAAATGCTTCCCAGCTAGGTCCCTGTGATTATTCTGGCTTCTGGCTACAAGGAAACTTCATTACTTGCAGCCAATGCATTTCCAGACTCCAGGAAACCTGAAATCTCACAAAACTGTGTTATTACTCTGGATACATCCACAAACTTAACAGCTCGTCCTCCCCTCTTAGCTATGCTTGGGGACACTATTAAGTAATTTGAACACGAGCTCTGTGATAAGATGCTGACAGATTGTGGTAACCAACAGGGCCCACTAAGTAATGAGCAAGCCGGTAGTGTACACCAAGTGAACACGCTGAACAAAAGGAAGATTTATGTCCTAGGTGGCATGGGGCAGGGCAGGGAGAGATTTTATTACTTGACTCAATATGGGGCATAATTCAGATACTTGACCTAGAGCTGCTAGATAATAATACATCTAGTATTTGGACCTTGGTAACTGCCAAATACAAACTGACAGATAGGGCTTACTGTGTTAATGTTATCCAAATATTAGGTGGACAGGTGACTGTCACTGAGTAGCACAGGTGGTCCTGTTCAACAGGAATGTCTGCCAGTCTCAAGGATAAATATCAAAGACGGTGACTTTTTGGCAACCACCCAACCTCTAAGGGGCAGTTGTTTAGCTGTACAAGGTCCATGTGTCTTTTCTTCTTTTCCTTTTGTTTTTTTTTTTTTAAAAAAACACATGAGGTCAACATCCTTAAAATGGAGAAAAAAAAGATCAAATGATACTTCCCAAAAAATGTCTGAAACAAGACATCAGCGTCAAAATACAACAGAATGACAAGTCTTCTGTATGGTTTTATGCTATAGTTTGTCTTTCTGAAGCTCGCTATGCTGTGTTCTTTCCAGCGTCATCCTCTGTGTCCTGGGATTGACAGGTATGCCCTCAAAGACTGTCCTATAGAAGAAGGCCAAAAGGATGCACCAAACACAGGACAGCAAATGGAATGCAGATTTCACAGGATTCTCACTAACAAAGACATCTCTTGAGAAAGAGGCTGACTGAGCAGAACCAATCAGCTCAGTTTCTACGGGTGTATTTGAGTGTGCATCCAACTGAACCCAGACAGAGCACTCACTATGAGCCAGGCACTGCCTTGGGAATTAGAATATACCTTACAATACAACAGAAATGCTTCCTGCTCTTAGGAAGAATGACACAATATGCATAATATCCACTGTGTATCATTTTGTAATATAACCCAAGATAGTATGCACAATGTAAAATAATACTATAACCATTAAAACTGTATTGAGTATGGATAAACATGCAAGTCAATGAATTTAATACTATATACATACATATATACATTCATGCATACAACATATACAAAAACAGATCACAGGATCATCCTGATAAATACCAAAAATGCCTTTGCCAACATTCAACATTCTTCTTGATACAATCTCTAAGGAAACTAGAAAAATAGAACATGTTTCAGTATCATAAAAGCTGTATGTGACAAACCTATATACAACTGAAATTATTCTTCTAAGACTGGGAGATAGACAATGGTGTCACTCATCACTCTCATTCAATATACTGCTTAAATTCTTAGTCACAGAAATGAAACAAGAAAATAAATGAATAAAAAAAGAAAGATAAACACATGGTATTTTCTGACATATACAGACTCTAGACCTAACTAAACCCATACACATAGATGTGAAAGCAGTGACAGAGGAAGAAGCTGGGGTAATCAACATGAGCAAAGCACATATATCACAATGTCACACACTGTTTTATACACTAATTAAAACTATTTTTAAAGGGAGAAGCCAGGGAAGACAAAAGAACCGTGCATCAGTACAAATGCCATCTCTTCAAATGCTGAGCTGTTTTTCTCAGGAACATTTAGCATCTTAAGCAGGACTGGGATGCCTGGAGCACCTGTATCCCCTGCCTTTGGTAAAGCCACGTGGGGGTTCCTGGTTTTCCATGTATTTTTGTCTATTCCTGACTTGATGTCATGTTTAAATTCACATGGAGTATGTGGCCTGCTCAGATCATATATATTGTCTCACATTAATTTTCAGTGTAATTAAATAGTATCTTCATGATATTTTTCTGCCTGGATAAATTTTGCTTTTTATTTAACAGTTAAACATGGAAAAAGTTTTAAGTATAGGAGTGTGGAAATCCTCTAGGATATTAACACTTACAAAATCTACAGTGAACAGTGCTAAAAACACTGAGCACCATTCCAACTTTCATGTGAATATGTACTAACATGAAAGTCACATATATCTACATATGCATATATACAGATTCAGGAATTAATCTGTACGTGCCTGTGTGTTATGTATGAATATGAACATATAGGTGTACTCGTATAAGAGCCTGTGCCTGAGTGTAGGGCCAGAAGAAGGTATTACGTAGTCTCTCTTATCATTTCTCATCTATTCATTTGGGACAGGCTCTCCCTAAACATGGCTTACATTTTCTCAGACTAGAAGCTAGAAAGTCTCCATCTCAGTGATACTCCTGACTCTGCCTCTAATGCCTGGCTTGTTATATGGGTGCTAGGACCCAGACTTTCTTCTTTATGGTTGCACAGAAAGCTCTCCTAACTGTGGAGCCATCTCTCCTCATACATGGTTAGATCAATTAAATTTATTCATTCATCTTACAACCCAACCACAGTTTCCCCTCCTTCCTCCTCCCATTTCCTTATTTTTAAGGAGGGCATGCTGTTTGACATATTCCCTCTTATTGAACATCTTTATTTCACAGTACCACAAAGGGCTCACTCTCTCTCTCTCTCTCTCTCTCTCTCTCTCTCTCTCTCTCTCTCTCTTTCTGTGTGTGTGTGTGTGTGGGGTAAACTAGGGAAAACCTCTGAGCCATCTCTCCAGGCCCCCCACCATCTTCTTAATATAAAAAAAAGCTTCTGGGCTATGTGTAGCTTCTCTCTCTCTCTCTCTCTCTCTCTCTCTCTCTCTCTCTCTCTCTCTCTCTCCCTCCCTCCCTCCCTCCCTCTCTCTCATATTTTGAGACAGGGTTTCATAGTCTAACAGCCTTGGCTGTTTGGGAACTAGCTTTGTAAACAAGGCTGCCCTTGAACTCACAGAGATCCACCTGACTCTTCCTCCTGAATTCTGGCATTAAAGGCATGTCCCACCACTGCCTGGCTGATATATCTCTTTCTTAAGGCATGCAAAGAGCACCTCACTGCCTGAGGTGATTCTGTTTGTTTATTCACATGACACATTGCATAGTGGCTGTTACTTCATTACTACAAATGATGCTTTGGCAAAAATCCCTGAGCCTAGATCTGTTTGCAGTTCTGTATTTTTCAGTAATATTAATTTCTTGAGTAAATCTCTAGTCCAAATGGCATGATTACTTTAAACATATTATCAGTTTTTCTTTATCTATCAATTTATATTTCCTCAAAATTTCACATCTTCAAGAACAGTCCCTGTTTCTAATCTCCCTAACACCCTCTTTAAAATACACTTTTTATATTACTGCCAATCTTACAGGAAAAAAAATCACTGAACTGTTGTTTTAAATTTGCCTTTAATTATCAAAATATCATATTGATATTTACTTCTTATTTATGAAATATTTGTATGTATCCCTTGCCTGTTCAGATGTATGAATATATGTTTTTCATATTGTTGTTTAAAGAGTACTTTAGGAACATAGTCAATTAACGACCTGCTTTACCAGGTGACTCATTATATATTTTACATATTATACCTACAAGATTTAAAAAACTTGGAAGAAAAAAAATAACTTTTGAGAAAAAAAGGTGAGTAATAAAATTTTCTGGTGCAAGGTAGGTTTAATGATTGTGTCACATAGTTATACAATATGTGACAGGCACACTTCACTACCTAATGGGCAAACTTAATGTTGAATCAAAGGAACTGATTTCTAAGCATATTTGGTGTAATAAAAGCTTACAGTGGCCACCATGGCAATGCTCCTGTTGAGCCTCTAGGCATGTTATCAGGAAGGCAATTGTCTCCCAGGGACTCAGCATGGTGTAAGCTACCAAGTGAGAAACATCACAGGCCAAAGATGGCAGGACTCTTGATCTTAAACTGTTTGAAGATAGAAAACAAGATGGAACAAACCTGCAAACATATGTGTGCACCACAATGCATGTGGCTGACCTTGTAGGGTGCCAAAGTATTCTGCAACTTTATCCTGGTGATGGTTCCACAATCCTTGCATTTACCAAATTAACTATTTTAATTTATTTGCAAATTTATTGTTCATTTTTATATCATGAGTTCCTTCTGTATATGCATTATATGGCATATACATTTGGCAAAATGTGCCATTAGCACATTAGCCTAGAGACTCTAGGCTCTCTTCTTCCTAAACTCCCAAAGTATTCCCCAAAAAACCAACATGAAAAAAGTATCTTCAGAAATCATTGAGTCACATGTTGGACATAGGTTGCATTTTGGTACCGAAATACCTATATAAAGATATGAAAGGAAAATGATTACCTAGAGGAGAATTACCTGATGCAAATAAGCATAGTATGGTTAAGAGAAACTTGGACAGGTGGAGAAGGTGCATCAGGTTGGGGTTAGAGTTAAGATTCTACAGTGTGAACCCATAACCCTGTATGTAGTGGGATTGGAGGAGGCACTGTAGAGCCCCGACAGATAAAAAAGGAGTACCCAAGACATGGATGGGCTGAGAACCAGCTATTCAGATTGAGCAGTGCTCAGTAAGAAACCTCAGGTCCGCTGTCCTGCCCAGATCATTTCTGAAAGGGAAGAAGGCTGTTCCAGGTGAAGCAAACCAACAAACTGTAGACTGGCCAATTTCCAGGGAAGCAAGTTAAGCTTTATCTGCTACATATGATGTGTATATATTAAAAGTATGGCTCTTTGGCCAGGCCACGGTGGCACATGCCTTTAATCCCCATACTTGGGAGGCAGAGGCAGGTGGATACTGTGAGTTTGAGGCCAGCCTGGTCTAAGAAGTTTCAGGACAGCAAGTACACAGAGAAACCTGGTCTTCAAAGAAACAAACAAATGAAAGCGGCTCTTTCAAATACTGCAAAGGCATCAGGAAAAGAAGAATCACAGCACATAATCAGGTAGCAACAATGGGTTTGGAATAAGGACGCGTTGATTCTGGTCTCAGCACTACGGAGAACTATGGAGCCTACTAGTATGTCTCTCAAAGGAAGCGATGTGCTTCCAACTTTACAAACAAGGTCTTCGAAGTCTTCTTGGTATAGAAGACTTGGGTTGAGTACCTCAGGCAACTGCTTTGCGGCACATCTGAAAGCAGATTACTTCATCTTCCTTTAGTTTGTAAGACTGAGAAGATCATCTAACAGGAACTGTGGGGCACAGGAGCCTGTATAGCCCTCATAAATATGCTTCTGAATGGAGAACAAATTCACTTTATAGGACTGCACACACAGTCTCAAACAATTCACAGCATTCCAATTCTCTCACAGGACTCTAGGCTCTCTTCTTCCCTAACCCACATAAAGCAGGATTGGGGCAAAAGGAAGAAGAAGGAGGAAGAGGAGGAGAAGAAGACGACAACAGGAATAGTGTCTGAAGTGTGGGAACCAGTGGCAGGGGCAGAATGTGCAATTGGAGTCTAGACACCCTGCTCTGTCCCTGGCCAGACTACATATCTTGGCTTATTGAATATCTCTGACTCCTCATCTGTGAAGTCCACAAAGAGACAGGAGTCAAATCGTTTCCAAAAAGGAAAAACAAATGGGTGAGGCAGCTTTCCTGAGTGCTAGGGAGTATTTGCTCCAGAAACATGCAAGGTATGTATGTCACCAAGGCCTTCTAGTCTATGTTCCACCTGTTGACCTCCTGTTCCCTTTGACACCTGCTCTTTCTATTTCAGAGGCTTAACCAAGATTAAAAGATGTAATCTCAAAGGCCTGAAGTGATACAGTTAGGTCCAATACCATTTGACTTTAGAGTTGAACTTCCTGTCTTAATTTTTAAATTGGCTGTGAAAAAAGGTTTTAGTCTCCGAGTCATTCTTCACAAGCTGTCCCAGAAGGTCCTGCACAGGCATGGTAGATACACTACAGCTCAGGGAAGACCATCAGTCCTGATGCAGATTAGAAGCTGACAGTCAACTTTCCCATACCAGCCTCTATCTCGAGATGATTTTAATTGAAGAAATACCTGGAACAAAGGTCTTAGTGCTTGGCTTTGTGGCCATCCACTGCTCCATGCCTGAGTCTTTATCCAGCTCATGGGGAGAAGACTCAGTGAATCCCACCTGCAGGCTTTACTCAGATGGATGCCCATGTGGCAAGTCTCCCTTTGAATCTTGCCTTAAGAACCACCTTATGGGAAACATCTCCCTTCCACCTCCTTTCCTAATACCTAAGTACAGACCAGGCATATTTGGGGTATCATGGCTTTCGACTCTGCTTTTCTCAGTAGCTAGCGCACTCACAGTTCACAGTTTACACTCATTCCATAGAGTGGGAACACAGTAAAGCTTTCAGATGGATGAAAACTCTGTTTTGTTCATAGCCTTGTGCAGAGAGGCTGGCGTATTAAAATGTTCCTTAGAAAATCATGGAGTGAACATATGGAGAGTTAGCAGGTAATAGCTTGATTTCAACAATGCTGTCCTGCTTGCAAAGCTTCTGACATTCTTCTCTGTGGACTGTACTGTGACAAAAGAATGGGTAGAGGTGTGGAAGACGTCAGCAGTCAGAGATGGGATGAGAGAGGAAGTAGTCCCTTAATTAAAGTGGCCAATGAAATGAGAGAGAGCTGTTCTGCATTAGATCCAGTGCAGAGTGCTCACCCTCCCTATCTCTCAAGTTGTGAAAACAGAGGATTTTGAAGATATGAGAATACATTCAAGTATTTAGTTTCTCCATATACGTCTATTTTCAAGAATGCAAGTGATTCCTTGAAGGCATTAGAACATGCCAAACATATTATCCCCTAAAATGAAGCTATCAGCCATCACCTAGTGAGAATTCAATCAGAACCTACTGTCCTGACTTTATTTACAGGGTGGCTGATGCCAGTCTTGTTCCAAGTAGCAGAAAGTTCAAAGCGAATTTGATGCTTTAAAAATATCAACCTCGGGGCTGGAGAGATGGCTCAGCGGTTAAGAGCAACGTCTGCTCTTCCAGAGGACCTGGGTTCGATTCCCAGCACCCACATGGCAGCTAACAACTGTCTGTAGTTCCAGTTCCAGGCATACACCAAGGCAAATAAATAAATAAAGTTTTTTTTTTTTTTAAAAAAAAAATATCAACCTCACACAGAAGGACAAAAAAAAAACAAAAAACAAAAAACAAAAACAAAACAAAACAAAACAAAAAAAACAACGTATCAGTACGATAGGAAGAAAAAGAGGGAAGGACAGTGTTGGAAATACAGGTCTCAGAGAGGTTTCAAATCACAAAGAGAGAAAAAGGAATATATTCCACATTGCTGGAATCTCCATAATTGTTCGTTTTTGCTGCAAACAGCCAGCAGAGTCAGGATTGTTTTGTGGAAAACTTCTAGAAATTTAAAACAAAAGGCTTTTTATTTTTTATTTTTTTATTAAGCATAGGGGTCAGTCTGTTTACCTACCATAGACAGATGGCTGTGTTTATGCTTAGAGGAGCAATGCAGAGAGATTCCAGAGTTTTAGATGAGGCGTATTTGCCAAGATAATGCTTCAGGTTGGCAGAAGGGAAAAACCCTATATTGGGTAAATATTTAGCAACATGCAAGAATTTTTAACACTAATATCTCATTTGTAGCAGGGAATGCTTTATAGTCTGATGGAATCTCTTTCCCTCTTCTGTTTTACAAGCAATGATAAAAATCAAAACATAATCACCTGTCGAGAATGAAGTCTGCACCTGTGAAGTTGCATTTCACAAAGACTTCCTAATTATAGCAGAGGAAACGTGCATGAGAAGGTGTGCCTTTCCCACTATCTCCACTGAGGGCTTTGGACCACCAGACAAAGGGCTGTTGGTGTAACAACAAAAATCTACGAAAATAATCTTTTATTATTCTAGTCTGTACAACAAATAGTTCCAGCTGGAGCTCAGTGGTTGCCTCTGGCCAAATTTGAGTGGGCTCTGCTCTGAGGCAGCCCTGCCTGAGGGATGGATGAGACCAGCACCAGCTGGCTCTTTGCAGGGCCATGTGCTGCGTGTGTCACAGGGCACAGAAACCACAAATAATGGGCTCTTTTCTGAATGAGCTTACAGCAGGTGGGCAGATAGAAACCTACAAACACACATGTACAGATGTGAAAGTCCCTTAGTCACAAGCCGCAAATCTGAATGCCACAGTGGGTGGTGATACATGGAAAGGAGGGACATTGGAGCTCGCTGTGAACACACGAAAGAACTAGGCTGTAAACACAGGCTGAGACTACGTGCCAAGTTCCCATAGGGGTCTCCTTTCACCTGCCTGTGACCCAGGAACATCCTAAGCGAATGCCACTAGAAGCTGCCAGCACTTTCTACCCAGAGTGAAGCTTCCATTTCAGAGAAGTGCTGCATCGTTACACCTACTTGAGACCCAAACCAGCTGGCAGCAGATGGCACACATGCCAAGGTTGGCTGTTCCAAGGCCTGAGCTCCTATGCCATGGGCATCAGTGGACTGTGCTGTGACATGATGGGCTTCAGAGGCAGAGTCTTCTGGCTTTTTCTTCAAGAAGGAAAGATACTGCCTTGACATTCATTACCCTGAATTTCCACATTAGTAGACACATTCTCATCTGCCTGGCTTTGAACACGTCTCTCCTAAAGAGTGTTCATTCATAACTTTTAAAGTTACTATGTTTGCCATCCATCAGGCTTTCCCTTAGGTCTTTTGCTTCCCGAATCTATGAAAAAGCTCTGAAGAGCAGGTGTTTTCCAGGTGATTTCCCTGTAGCCCCTAACTAGATGCAAACACATGGCTCAGCCACCTTGTACCAGCTCTGCTGGCCTCATAAAGCAGACATGCCTGTAGGCTGTGAGAACACAAACTCAGCTTGCACATTACTGAAGTATAAATGCAAACCCTGGGAAATACACTGTCAGCATATCTAGCTCCAACTGGTAAAATGCATGCCCACCTGGCCTGGACTTAGTGCACAGTGAGGCAAGCTTCAGCTGATCAGTTCCAGGTCTGAGTCCAGAGGCCAATCAGTCTCTGAAGTGGGAAAAGACAGAGAGCACTGCCTATAGTGCCATCTATGCCCCATCCCCCATTTCCACTCTTTTCCACTTTCCCATACTCTTCATTCGTTTTTGAAAAATGTTTGTTTGAGGGGCTAGAGAGATGGCTCAGTTGTTAAGAGTACTGACTGCTCTCAGAGAGGACCGAGGTTTTATTCCCAGTACCCTCATGATGGTTTATCACTGTCTGTAAATCCAGTTCCAGGCAATGAGCATACAAGTAGTACACGTACATGCATACAGAAAAATACCCAAACACATAAAAAGCAATAAAAAACAATTATTTTTGTTTGGGAATGTCATACATAGATACAATATGTTCTGATCAAATCTACTCCTCCATTTTCTCTCTTACAACCCTAACCCTAAACCTAACCCTCACTGAGTCTACTTAGATCTGCTTATATGCGCATAAATGTAGAACCATCCACTAGTGAGTGCATGGGTACCTGCTTAGAGCACTCTCTCCTACCTCCAGCAACTGTGACTAAGAGCTCCTCAGCTTGAGTGGGACGTCATGAGTCCCTCTCCCCATCAATGCTGATGTTGGCTGGCTCCATCTTGTGTAGATCTTTTGCATGCAGTCATAGTCTCTGTGAGTTGGTGTGTGTAACAGCCCTGTTAGGTCCAGCAGATAGCTTCACTGCAGACATTCACTACCTCTGGCTTTTACAGTCTTTCCACCCGTTGTCTGAAATGATCCCTGAACCTTGTGTGACACAGATGTCCCCTTCAGAGATAAGCACGACACAGTCAGTCTCTTACTATCTGCGCACTGACTGGTGGTTGGTACCCTTCGTTCTTACCTTTTACAGGTGAAGGACAATTGTCAGCATCTTACATAGTTCTAGGCAAGAAGTGAAGCTCAGAAAATATTTATTTTAAAACAAAGGGATATATAACTTATTTGGAGAAGGAAAAAGCAATGCATAAATGCATAGATGGAAATGGAAGTTAACAGTAGGGATAAATATAGAACACATATAGAAGTCTCTAGGAGTTTCATGCATATATATATGTATATGTATATATATCAACATAATTCCACCCAACTTTCAACAATAGGCTAGGACAATGGCAGCCTGTCTCTCTCTGTTCCCATCTATATCATTTCATTTATGTATCAAAATTTTTTGTCTAGGTACTCAGCTATCAGCTTATTGGCCTACCATGAGCTTTTCTGTTTGTGTGTATAATCCATGCTTACATGGACATATACAGAAATATGGAAGATTGTTTAGAAAAGCTACCTGCATTTAAGTAGCCTCTCTGGCATTTATGTATACAGATACCACTGTAATGTACAAATGTTGTGATACCTGCAGTTTTAGGAATTGAGCTAGGAAATGACTAAAAAGCTAAATGGAACCCACCAAAGTGGAGAAGTAGCTCTGGACCATGAACACAGTACCTTTAAATGAAGATCTGGTCAATAACCAGATGAGAAATACCTTTACCCATCACTGCCCTGATCAGTGATGAGAACAAGAGGCACCGAGAAAGCTCATCTCAGATGGAGAAGAGAATAGTCTCTTACCAGATGTGTGATTTGAAACTGCCGTTTCTCCTTCGAGGAATTTTCCTTTTCATGTAAAAATGTCTCACGCTTTTATTGCTTATATTTTTATATATCTAGTATTAAATATGACAATGGCTGTGGGGTTTGTGCCATTATCTCTATATGAATTTACATACATAACAAATTGCAATATTTGTAATATATATAAATATATATGTAATATGTATAAATAAATAAGGGCACCACTTATAGATTGAAGAAGTTTAACTCTTCATAATTTATTAAGTGTTTTTTCATAAAAAATTATAGGGTTTTCTCAAAATCTTTTTTAGTATCTACCGTGAATATTGGAATTTTGTTATTTATGTTATAGTTATATATTACATTTATGTTATATATTATTATACTGTTAACATAAATAATCAAATTTAAATTCATGACATTATCATAGTTGTATATACTTATGTGGAAGAGTGTGATATTTTGTGAACACAATATGAACTAGTCAGGTCAGGTTACAGAACCATGATGGGAACCAGGGTCAAAATTTTATGACTTGATCATTACACATTGTATGAATATGCTGAATTACCATACTGTACTTTATTATTATGTAAAATTATTACTTGTTAATAAAACTGGAAGATGATTAAGGAGACAGAAATGGCAAAATACCAATTCTTAATAAGAAGCCAGCCAATATACTAGTAATATCACAAATCAGTACAGTGTTTAAGAGAATTTTTTCATACACTTTCAGAAAAGTTTTGTAATTAAAAAAAGCCCTAAAAGATTGTAATTATAAATTTCTACTTCACAAGTCAATATGGTGAATCTCAGAAACAAAGCTACAATGTGAATCAATAGAGATCCACATTTGCTTTATCCATATCTAAGCTGTTGTGAATAGCACTGAGGAAACACAAGTGTGTAAGTATCCCCATGATATGCTTGCTGACTTACTATTCCTTCAGTGATCTACCCAGGGTTGTGCATAGTTGTAAGTGTACTATGGTAGTCCTAATACAAAGACTGTTTGTAGAACCTGGATACTCGACAACATCCATCCAGTATTGGCTGTCTCTGTGCTACAAAAGCAGAAGTAAGCAGTCACGATGGACACCACGTGATCCTCAAGTCCTAAAGCAACTGCCATCCTGGCTTTTGGAGATCAAGCGTGCTGACAATTGGACACCTATCTAAGGCCCAGGAGTCAGTAAAGATCTGTAGAGGAGGAAGCAAACATACTGTTCAATGAATAAATGAACAGAAGAAATAAGAAGGGTTAAAGGCATTTATTAAAAGGACCTCTGCGATATTACTACTAGATGAATAAAGAACTGCAAAATTTCAAGAAAAATGACTTAAGCTTACTATGAGCCCATGCACAGAAAAGAGAAATATTTCTTCTTTCTGAGAGCTAAGATTTAAATGACCTTCCTTTTGGTGTGATGTGAAGGAAGTACTGAGATGGACAGCTCAGGCTTGTAGAACATTTAAGTTTTTATGGGATTCCACCTACTGTGGTAGTTTGAATGTAAGTGACCCCCATAAGCTCATAGGGAGTGTTACTATTAGGAGATATAGCCTTGTTGGAGGAAGTGTGTCACTGTGGGGTGAGCTTTGAGATCTCCTATGCTCCAGTTAGGCCCAGGGTGGTTACAGACTCCCACTGCAGCCTGCAGATCAAGATGTAGACTCTCAGCTCCTTTTCCGGCACCATGTCCGTTTGCACACTGCCATGAAGATAATGGACTAAACCTCCGAAACTGTAAGCCAGCCCCAGTTAAGTGTTTTCTTTTATAAGAGATGCCATGGTCATGGTGTGTCGTCACAGCAATCAAAACCCTAAGTACTATCCGAGTGACCTGGGTGCAATCAAACAAGCATCTACACAACCAAATCTATTACTACAGAAACATGAATTCTTCTTTCTTCTTCTTCTCTCTGTTTGGATTCACCATCTCCCCTTGAGCCATGATGCATAGACCTACAAGTCTCAGTCTATTCTTTTGGACTATGATTCACAGTTAACAGGGACAGTCAGAGGGGCTTCCCATAGATACTGACAAAAATCCTACAGGGTACGCACCTGAAGACTGGCACACATTGTAAACTAGAAATGCAAAGTCCCTCTTTTTTTAATATTATCTTTTTAAAGACCATAGTTCATCTGAGGTGAGGGCGGGCGGGAGTGAGAGCAAAACAGAAATGGTAAAAATAAAACCTGAACTTTGACAGACATAATACAAAGCTCCACTGAGCACCCATAGGCCTCCCTAGCCATGTCACAACTTAATGCAGGACCACAGAGCTCCAAGAACCCCATGCAGCTTCTCCAGGGATGTCACCAGACAGGTTTGAGAGCATTCGCTGTTTCTCAAATGCTTTACCTTCAATGTCACATCAAAGGCCCAGGACTGTTGTGATGCCTGACATCTCAATTGATGGTCTGCAGGACATCAAATTCCCACAAATGCACATCGAGGCCATTGAGGTAAAATTCAGGACTTGGACGTTTGAAGGTACTGTTGGTGTCTCAGAATCTTATGAGGAGTCTCTGTCTAGTCTGAAACAGCATTTAGAGACTTGAACAAAAGGCAGGGGGTAGGCAGGAATGCTTCCTTTGGTTTATAAGTAAACAGAAGATCTAGCTTGGTTAGTATCCAGACACGTGACCCAAGTCTGTCCTGTCTTCCTGTTTTGAGACATTCCTACAGTTCCGGGGAATTTAATGAGGAACATGATAGGGAGTGGCTTCTTGGAACTCAAGCCCAGGCTGGCAAGACAAGGAGCAGAAACTAAGAAGAGAAAATGTCACTGTTTACTCAACTTCAAAACGGCAACAAAAGCTTTTCTCCATGCCATGATCTGCTAGTCTTACCTCCCAGGTGCTCGGTAGCAGTCTCCTCTCAATCTAAAGGGGCGGAAATCCCTTTATCCCTCACTCTGACAGTGGAAACATGGGATAGCTGTTATGAACCTCCTTCTCAGAAGTATTATGAGGGTATGTCAGACATGGCCCTAAGGAGCGTAGGGATGTCAACTCTACAGTTTTATTCTTGCAACTTCTTTGCAATGTGAGCAAACTGGCCTTCTCTCAGGATGTATAAAGCAGGCCTCTTTCTGAAGAGGGCATTAAACTCTACTGATAGGAGAGTGAGGAACTAAACAATGTTGGAGGGCCACCCCTTTCAAGTTTATGCTGTCCTAAGAACCAAGTCAAGATCTGTCAGCTAAAAGAATCCCTGTTCAAATTGTCTGCCATTTTCAATGCAGGCATAATTCAAGAAGTGAGGCCCTCCTTCAATTAAATAGACAGAAAACAGAAGAATGACCAGACAGTCATCCACTTTTCTCCATGTCTGGTAACATATAGCAGACCCTCAGAGAAAAGCAGAACAATTCAACAAGCTCTCCCATGGCTCCTGGTCAATTTTGAGTATCTACTATGCTGCAAATAATGCTGCACTTCCTCAACCATGTAATCTAGTTTTAGAAGCTGAAATCTTTGATGGACATTGGATGCACCCAAGGGTCCTTAAAAGCATTCTATGAAAACAACGAGGGACCACTGCAGGTGCTCAGAAGAGAAGAGACTTTCCTCTCAGCAGCTTCCCTGGCTTGGATACTTACTTAAGCTTAAAACCCTTAGAAATGAACACTGCATCTGCCAATCTGAATCAAGCCCACATGACCCAGAATTCACTGGGCTTCATCTCATTAAACAGTTCTCTAAATAGGCTAGTGGGCTGTCTGAGCCTTGCAGGCCCCAGCACCCCATGGTTACCTTGGAGTTCTTTGGGTTCTTGGGATATGTCTATCTACTTATGAATAGCAAAACTCTGTCAAGCCCAAGCATGCACCATATTTAGAGGAACATAGACAGGGGCCATGTGAAGAGTCTGTAGAAGTCATAGCCTGGAAAGGAAATGCTAAACATAGGCCTGGGAATTCATCTCCAAGGGAACCAGAAAGGATCGAGAGCAAAGAGTGACCCAGAGGTCAATGGGCCAGCAAAGGAAATTGTATATGACCACTGGTTACTGCACAACACATGTTAGTGCAATTTCTGGACTAGGAAGCTTTACCAGTGCATGCTACCAGCAAATGGGGGAACAAGCTAGGTAAGGATTTTAGCACAGAAACAATTTTGTTCTATTAAATAATGTGGGCTTCAGTGCTCAGAGCCACTGTTTGTTTGGGGACCTAGAGTAATAAAATTAAACAGATGTAATTGCCTTAAAACTTACTCCATGTTCTTCAGGTTGCCCCTTTTTGGAGTGGTTCCTGTCGTGGTAGACTCAGAGGGACCAGATTTTTAAGTATTTGTAATAACACAACAAGCAAGCTCTATCAGTTTTGAAATTTTTTTTTTGCAAATATGTTATTGCTGTCTTCTTTTTTATTTTCTTCATTCATCAATTCAGGGGGAAGACAATCTGAAATGTAGTTCTTGGGCTGTATCTTGAGTGTTACATACAGTGGTGATACTGGGACTCTTCTGAGGTTTAAATAGCTTATTCTCATTTATGGCCTGCCTGTGCCACAGCAGCTGGTACTGTTGCTAATCAAGTGCTGTGCCCAACTTGTAAATTGCACTTTATTATAGATATGCATGTCCAGGAAAATACTAACATATTCAGAGCAATGCAAAGAGCAGGAACAGAGTGAGTTCAGGTGATGAAGGTTTCTTATTGACTACCTGCTTTTCATCAGCCTGGGGCTATGTTATGACTATTTCTAATCTACAAGAGGCTCTATAATAAGAGAACTGTGTAATAGAAAATTACAGTACTGGAGATGCTGGTACTACATTCAAATTAAGTGGCCAACTCTAAATTTAAAGAAAAAAAAAAAAAAGAACAGCATCAAGGTGGATTCCCTGCCTTTGTTGGGATAGCACTGATTAAAAAATCATCACAAAACCTCCCAAAATTAGCTATAAAGTTATAATTCCTAAATAAAGGAAGATCACAACCTGACTATCTCCTCATTCTTCTTTTTACAAAGGAATCTCATCAGATGTCCAAGGGGGCAGTAAAGTGGGGATATTTTAATTCTTTTCTACTTTCTAGCAGATATTTAAGTTACAAGAAGCCATGTAGATGAAAAATGCTTCTGCCCTTAAAGTCATGAAAAATTTCAAATTGACAGGAGCCTTCCAAGCATTCCCTGGTGCTCAGCAATTCCTGGGGATCAAGTCTATTTACACTCTCAAGTTATGAAGAACTCAGGTTTTAGAAACATGCACCCTATTTGCATAATCTCTTCCCACCATCCCCCAAATATTGCTTGGGGATTTCCATTCTGGGTTTAAATGCTCTTTGGACAATGCTGGTATGTATGCAAAGGCAATCAGGGGGATGGAGCTTGGTCTCCTTAACTGACCCACGATGCTTAGAAGGACATCTATCAGTGTTGCTCTTTGTCTTTGGAAAAGTGATTTCTCATCTGAAGCACATGGAAATGAGGGATGATAACAGAGACTGTAGCAGTGAGGTCCTCCTAAAAGAAGTATCATTGCTAATTGTATAATCTGAATATGATTCAGAGGAATGAAGATCATGTCAGATGTCAGTCCTAAAGCCATCTGCAGCATACCAATCCACTGTTGAGCAGAATCCACCCTTACCCTTCATTTCAGTTACCCCAAATCAACCACAGTCTGAATATATCAATAGAAAACTCTGACAATAAATGATTCATAAATTCTACATAAATCTTATTATAGCATAATTGTTCTATCTTAGAATCAATATGGTTAATACCTTGCTGGGCCTAATTTTTAAAACACTATTCATCAAAGGTATGTATATCTTGGACCAAAACAGTATATCTAGAGTTTGGTTCTCTCCAGAGTTTGAAGCTTTTAGACAAAGTCTTAGAAGATATTCTCACCAGTAAGGGGGACTTTGGCCGTTCTTTAAATATTAGTCATGGTTATGATGATTAGAGGTTGACAATATTCTAAAGCAAAGGGCAGAATACTGAGACTTCAGATCAAACAACACACACCTTTAAACTAACAATTTTAAAAAAAATTTTTTTTGAGACATAGTTTCTCCATGTAAAACCCCTAAACTTGCTCTGAAGACCAGGCTGGCCTCAAGCTCTGAAGATCAACCTGCCTCTGCCTCCTAAGTGCTGAGACTAAAGGCATGTGCCACCACAAGCAGCTGACAAAAGATTTTTAAGATCAATATTTTCCATATACTTCATCTTCGTTCTGAATACTGTGGTGAGGAATTAGGCTGCCAATAACTATGGCTGCCCAGATGCCAGGGGCGTGAAGCCACTAAATGGAATGGACACTGAACTGCTGTCCTGGCTTTTATTCCACTGTCCTATAAAGTCAGATAATGAAAAAATAAACTAGAACTTCAAATTAATCCTCCCATGCCAATTTACTGTAAAATATTTAGAGGATTCAGGCTGGTTTTTGGGTTGGCCTCAACCTGCCACGGAACTCTGTGGAATTTGAACTGCAGTGCCTGGGATCCCGGCATGCCATCTGTTCCTGACACTTGGTCTCATTAGTACGACTGCTTTTATCAATATACACAGTAAAGCTTCTCAAACCATCTTAGATAGGCATTATTTATGATATCCATATATACAACAATATTAACACAGTCAAGCACCAGGATGGATACTTGAGGGCATCATTAAAAGCAGGCAGTGTTCAGTATGAGATTTAATGATGATTTAATAGTATTAAATGAGAAAAAAAGCGCCCTTGGCCTTTACATTCTCATTTAAAAACATATAAAAGAGCAATAACTCAGACAGTTATACTTCTCTCAAAGATTTTGCTCTAAATCACACATGGCAATGAGAGGCCCTGGCCATGTGCTGGCTCACACTTCACTCACTCTGACCGAAGCCAGAAGTGCTTTGTTGGGTCATAATTAGCAAAATGCTTGCAAACTCAATCCTTTAGATCAGAGACCACAAAGTATCAGGTTGAGGGATAGAGGGTACAAACTAATGAAAATGATGATGCAGGCATTCTCTTGGGGCTACCTTGTCCAGACAGCCTCCCTCCACCACAAGGCACTGACACTGACCTGTACCTGAACATGGAGAAGGAAGCTTTGTGCTCTGTCTGCAGAAAAGGCCCGTGGCTTTGCTCTCTGGCCTGTCGGGTTTTAAGGCAGCATGCTTTGAGCACTCAGCTCCTGTTCCCCTTGCTGCCCACAGACAGGCCACACATTTCTGTTTCAGAAACATATCACTGAGCTGCATGATTCATAATTCTTGTGATATGCAACCTGCGGAGGAAGACTGCAGTCTGACTAGATATCATTAGGCTGGGTCTCAAAGTTGAATGGAGACTGTCTTGGCAGAACAGAGAACAAGCTTGGAGTTCAGTGAGATACAGAGCAACCTGTTTGCTCGGTAAAAGACCAGCTCTGTGGTCAGGCTCCTTTCAGCCCCTGAGTTCATTCCCTTCCCTATAAGCTGCTTCCTAGAATCATGTCCATTTTTCTATAATTGGAAAACAGCAAGACTAGCTTACATTTATGAAATGCCTTATAGAGGCTTGCCATAATTTCTGTAAGAAGTTGTTGACAAGTAGGTGAAAGGTTCCATCTTCATTTCTACAAACCTTAGAAACAATGCAATGCCACCAGAACCAAGCCAGAACAGTCTGAACATCTACTAAGTTAGCCTGCATGTATGCAGCTCAGCCTCTCTCTTCCTGGGGCATCAGGAGAGACATTATTTTTGAAATCTGGCACTGAGCATGGGTAGGTCATGTGAGGGGAGGCTGTTGGTCACACTGTCCAAGGAGGATGTTGCTACCTCCACAGCATGTTCCAGCGCTAACAAGAGTCCTTCCAACACTTGCTCAAGTCTCGCTGGGAAAATAAACATTCGTGGCAGAAGCAAATTAGAAGAGAGCTACAAAATGATGTTCTTTGCATTTTAACATAGATTACAGAATCTTTCAACTACTTCCAACAATGAAGGCAATGTAGAGCCAGTCAAAATTACACATGCATGGACTCTGGTGATGATACCTAAAATTAGACTGTGGATGGCGGCTTCGGCAGAAATAAATGTGAAGTGATTGCTCATCAGAAAACCCATACATTTCCGAGCAAACCTCTCGTGCCTGTGATAAATTTTTCCATCAAAATGACTACTCAAGCATTTACCAACTGCCCTCAAAATACTACAAGTTAATGTTTCTCACCCGAGAATGTGTATACAGCATAGATAAGGGAAGAAATTTTAACAGCAATATCAGAGACTTGAATTCTTTGAAAAGCTCATATAGTAAATGCAAGGTCTCAAGAACTTACAAAACATGATAGAAAACCAGGTTAACATGGTAACAACAGTGTTATAACCATAGCACCCACACCAAAGCAGCCCATTTGCTAATTAGGTTGCCTTACACTGCCCAACACTTCACACAGTGGCCCAGGGCTTTGGAGATTTGAATGAGAGAAACAGAACTTGTGATGAATGAGACCTCATTTCCCTCTGCCTAGTGAAACAATTCAAAGCCATATCCATGATCTTAGGATGCAATGCATCTTTAATGGAGTACTGCTTGCTTTCATTATTAGCAATAACATCCATTAAGTAACAACTGAGTTTGACAGAGAGTCTCAACCAAGGGCTTGTTGGAAAATTTTAGACTTGCATCTAGTGGGTAAAGGTCAAAGGTGCTGCCACAATCTTACAGTGCCTGGAACTATCCCTATAGTAAAGGATTACCTATTCCTAGCTCAAAATGTTAAAAAACATCAAGGCTGAAACCCCGATGCATACATAAGCAAATGATTCTATTTAGCTTAGATGAATGAAAACATAAAACTTCATGAAGACTTGTACATGACAAATTTCCTTACAAAGCTCCCAACTGGAAACTCATAATATCTATTGAGAAACAAAAGATGGAGAAACCTATTACATTGGACCCATTTGATGGAGTATTTCTCAACATAAAAAGGATAGACCCAGATAAGTAAAACTATGAATCTCAAAAACACTTTGATTAAATCAAAGGAGCAAGACACAAAGATTACATCTTATTTTGACCTAGACAGCCAGCTTTATAGGATCCACTGTACAAAACTCATCTTGATGACATGTTGATGAGAAGGTGGGACAGTGGAGAGGTTCCCCTTTTCAGCCTTTCTTCTTTCCTGGTCTGAACACTTGGGTCAACCTACATTTCACTAAGCCCGGTGTGAGCTGCATCTGATCATCTCCAAATATGATCCCAATCCTCCTGCAGTTTCTTTTTTGAGTTACGTGGAGCCAGAGCGTTGAGCCTTTTAGAAGCACAGAAATTTTCCAGTTATCTTTTTCCTTTTTATTTTTAAATTCATTTCATTTTCACTAGAGAATGGATTTTCTGTTCATTAGGACCTTGTAATCTATGGAGGTGTGTTTTATACTCCAAACACAGTCTACTTTACCAGTTGTTATGTGTGTGCTTGAGAAGAGATTACTGGGTACACAGCTGCTAAATGGGGTGTGCTAAGGTCACCTGATGAAGTCGTTCACTTGCCAACACTGGGTGTAAGGATTGTGTTGATGTGTTTGCTCAGAGTTTTAAGGTCTTCTGGGATCCCACTAATTTTTTATGTTTTCCTGCCAGTAATGAGAAATCTCCCACTAAAATTGTCACAGTGTTTCTTCTGATATTTCTATGTAATTTACACCATGTCCTGTAAAGTTCTTTTATCACATACACGCTTTATAAAGGTTGTTACATAAGGCCAATGACTGGTTACACAATTTTTATTATTTTAAACTTTTCCTCTAAATCTCTAACAATATTTGTTTTGGACTCTATTATAAAAACAATGCCTCCCATCGCTGTTTTCTTTAGATCAGTATGTGCATAAATTTGAAAATCTTTCATTTTGGATATCTTACTTTATTTCCAAAAGGAAGAAAGGAAGAATGCTGGTGATCTCTTCTTTGTTGTATCCTTTTCAAAACTCTTAAATTTTTAAGTAGTACTTAGGTCATTTTTCTTTAAGATAATTATAAAATTATATAGTTCAAATTTAACTGTTTGATAGTTGTTTTCTCTTTTTATCCTGCTTTTATTTAAAGGGTTAGTTGCTTCATTCTTTTTTACATTTTTCTAGACTACTGTCTAATTTGCTGCCCTCTGTTAACGTTGCCTAGGTGTTCTGTATATAATTCTCATCTTCGACTTTGCACATTCTGTCTGTGGTCAAGTATAAGCATCAGCTCAAGCAGAAAGAGCTATAAAATGCTTAGACTCCCACTTCTCTTGTCTTTAATATTCTTTTTTAATATTTATTTTTATTTTATGTGAATTGGTGTTTTGTTTGCATGTATAACTGTGTGAGGATATCAAGATCCTGGAATTACAGACAGTTGTTAGCTGCCATGTGGATGCTGGGAATCGAACTCAGGTCTTCCGGAAGAACAGTCAGTGCTCTTAACCGCTGAGCCATCTCTCCAGTCCCCGTCTTTGATATTCTTAACAAGTTCATATTATTTCTCAACATGTTACAAACCCCTCAAAGAATTACTATCCTTTTGTTTTAGGATGTCAGTTATTTAAAATAAAATTAAAACTAGAAAAATTTATATCTATCCTTCTTACAGTTCTTTGTTATTTTATGAAGATACAAGTTTTCACTTGCTATTGCCTTCTAGTAAGCCTATGTTTATTTATTTAGTTGAATTTGTTTCAGTGAATTTTTTTCATTATTCATTGATTAACTAAACTGTATTCATTTTAGAAAGGCTTATTTATTGGGTACAGATGTCTGGGGTGACAGGGTTTCTTTCTCATAATTCAAACACACAACCCAATTTACCATTTCCAAGAAGAATAACAACACAAAACTGTTTTTCTGTCTGTTTTCCTATATTGGCTATTTTGCCCCATGAAAATGTCAAGACTTATACATTGAATTTTGTGGCATCTTGCTTTAGTTTTGTTGAGCATTCTGGATCTGTGGGTTCATAGCTTACACCAACAACTGAAGACTCTACTTCCTCAGAATTTGGGTTTCCCCCTCTCTCTCCCATCTAGATTCTCACATTTGACAAACCCATGGGTGGGAAGGGCATGGACAGCCCACTCACTCTGTATTTCTTTTCTACGTTTCTAGTAGGAGATAGCTTTCATGACTATGTCCGAATCTTCTTGGCTTTTTCTCCCTGCATCCCTTCCTCCCGAGCATTTAGTTACTCAGTTTCATTTACTTATTGTAAAATAATTTTTTTACCTATGTCAAAGTTATCATCTTGAAGCTTTCTTTGTGAGTGTAATAATGCAAACAGCTTGGCATATTATGTTTGGATGTCACATTTGTTGAGTTTTCAAAACAGTCCTCTGTTAGCCCAATGATATTGACAAGTTTATTAATACATCCAAATAGTAAAATTCAGAATGCCAAATTATGTATTTTCTTAGCTTTCAAAGATCTACATTGTACATATTTAATGATTTTCACTGTCGTTTCCATTTTTCTGTTATATCCCTGAAGCTGTTCTAACCCACTGTGAAGCTTTATCTGATACTGACCAGGTTTCTTCTCACCATGGGTCACATGCCTAACCCTAACTCTAGCTTTCTTGTCTGTCGCCATTTAGATTGGACATTTACTAACATCATGGGGCCAACACTGGTAAATTCTTTGCCCCCCCTTTCTTTCTTAAAATATTGATTTCTTAAAGTTAGGTCTATGAGAAAACTAGTTTACTTGTGGTGGGGTGTTCCTTTATGATTTTGATGAATTTTTCATAAATATATTCCGGATTGCTATCTGAGAGCTTATACTTCAGTTTCTTATGAGAGATCCAATCCCTTTGTGCTAGGGTGGTGTGTCTTTGTCACCAAGGTATGGCTCTTCTGGTGTCAGTGCTGAAGGATTTTAATGAGGTCTTTCCATTACAGCTTGTGAAAATTTAAATGCACCTCTGCAGAATTTAAGTACTGGGAATTACTTAGCTCATAGCTTCATGGCAATTTTTATTTGCAGGGCCTATGAAGTTTTATATTATTCATACAAGGATTAGCATTCAGACAAAGACAGAAGGATCCCCCTGCTCCCGATAGAGATTTTTGGGCTCTTCCTGTGAATGCTGTCACTTTTGTCTTCTGTCATCAATTCCAGCTACCTTGGCTCTCCAAAGGATACTCTATTTCCCTTCCACTCAGACAGACTTCAAGGCTCTGCTTGAATATACTCCAGTGCACTACAGCCCAGATCCATCAAAAGTGATTGGTGGAATCACCTATTTACTGCCCTTCTCAGGCTGTACCTACTGCTGCTCAATAACAGAAACCAGTACTTCCAAGGTTTCATACCATTTCTTAGTTGAGTCAGGATGCCATTCATTACTTGGCAGGAGGAAACAGAGCAATTCTTCAATAGTGTAAAGCTGATTATGTCATTCCCAGCTTAAATTCATCCAAACAGGCTATATGTTTTACTGTCTACATTGGCATTGGGTCTAAGGTGCTAAAACATTAAGAAGAATGAATGTCTGGAAAAGCAACTGCCCCTTTGCTCCCAAACTTTGCTCCTTCAGCTTTAATGCCTCTACAACATCATTTCATTTGCTCATGACACTTCCCTGCTATTATTCATTGGGAAAACCTTTTCCTTTTGTATTCTAAGTGCTGGGAATATCTTATTGTCCATGTCATGTTTTGAATCTCAGGGGACTCTATGAGCTTATTAATCTGTTTACATTTGTGAGCAACCGAGAAAGAAAGAAAAAGATATGCTTTGTACAAAGTTAATCTAGGAGAAATGTTTGTGAAACTGATAAAATATAAAAGGCAGAGGCTAACTCTTAAGCTTTATGATCTAAAGTCCCTATTGCTGAAAACACTGAACCTCAGAAACGGGCCCAAAGACCCCTGATCTGAAAATGAACCAGACGCCTCTTCCCCGCAACAAGTATCCATAGTGAAGTGATGCCTGTTGGAGGAGAATCTGCAATCACAAATTTACTAAACCACTGTAACCTTTCAGAACAGTTGATAAGCATTTGTCCTTATACTAATGTAGTCTTCATTCCTCAACAAGAAAACTCATCTTTGCAACAAATGGAGACCGCTACAGAAAACTACAGTTGGTCAAAATGCAGAATTTACCACATCACATCATGTCCTTAGTATGTTTTCGAATTCTGAGTAATAAAATGTGATTCAAAATTTTGCTATTTGGGAAAAAAAAATACATGCAAGAAAGGCTTTCAGGGCACTGGATAGAAAGCAATCAATGGCATTGATTTCTGGGAAATGGAAGGCAAATGGGCTAAGCTGCAATACTGCTCCAGTGTCCTGTATGAAGAGAGGTCTAGGCTAAGGCACAAGAATGTAAATTCCTGGGATATTGTGAGCTGCACATCTGGGAAGAACAAGCTAATTGAAGTTTGCAAAAACAGTGCAGCAGGAAGAGAGCGAGGTGTCTGCACAATGGCTCCCCAAAGTGCATGAAATATAAGGAAAAATCAGTAAAAAAAAATTAGAGATAAAAATTGCAGCAGGTGCTCAGTCAAGCTGAAAACAGAAACTGTTCTCCACCAGAAGAGAGGAATATTTCCTAATTAATTGAGCAATGGGCAAAAAAAACTCACAAGAGATATCATATACACACTTGTACATCCATGTGTAGTGCAGCAATATTCATAACAAGCAAGATATGGGATCAGCCTATGTACCCATCAACAGACAAATGATGAAACACTATGACATTCACAATGGAGTTAATATGACTGGACCAAAAGGTGAAATTATGTCACTGCTCGATGGATGCAACTAGAGATCATGTTAAACAAATCAAGTTAAACAGAGAAAAAGGAATATACGATTTTCTCTCATTTGTAGACCACAGAATTCCTTAGAAATAAATAAGCTATATATAAAGTGTGTGTGTGTGTTGAAAGACAAGACATTTGGAAGAAAAGAGATGAGGTGGATAAAAAAAAAATGAGTGGGTAGAACTAAGGGGAATGGATGGGAGAGGTGAATGTGAGCAAAGTTTATGAAGCTTGAAGAAAATTGTTTCTGTGAAGCTCAAACCTATGTGCAACCACCATGTGATAAGAAGAAAAAAGTACAAGAAGAAACCTTGTCTTGATAGTAGACAATAACTATCCTTGGATTAAATTACACACATTTGCACGAAGCAAACTACAGAGACAGGAGTCAGAAGGAACAAACCCCTTCCATG
>PVIH01008612.1:40505-89527 GCA_004025045.1 Sigmodon hispidus
AAAAAAAAAAAAAAAAAAAAAAAAAAAAAAAAAAAAAAAAAAAAAAAAAAAAAAAAAAAAGAAATAAGAAAAAACAAAGTTGTAGTTATATCCAAAGGTTACCAGAGAATTAAAAAAAAAGAAAAAAAGTGAGCCACAAGGGCGATTTGACCTAAAACTAATACAGAGTTCTGAATTATTAGACATGAATGCTCAGGGGTCATTGTAAGTGTAATCTACATACCAACAAAAGCTATCAGAGAAATATGAGATTGAATATATAAAAGAAGACTCCAATCCAATATAAAACTCCAAATGAAAAGACACTGAAATGCAATTAATGAAAGAATAGAGATTGCAAAAGGACCCGGGAACTTAATGACAGCAATAGAAACAAAGCAAAATAAACGAGAACAGTAAGAATATGAAATATGAAGGAAGCTAGCGGGGACACAGTGAAGTCACTCAGACCTAGGGATAAGAACAAATCATTAAAAGCAGCTGGAGAAAAACACTAAATTTAAAAATATAAGTGAAGGCCAACCATTTGTGAGGGTGCAAGAAGTGCAGTTACTTTTCCTGCAGGTGGAAATGCTGTAAGGCTTTGCATAACAGTTTGGTAGAGTTTTTTTTAATATATTAAATTTAATCATCTCATTTCAGACTTGTTCCTCAGAAAAAAAGACTTCTTGTATTTTGTAAACATGTTCATATATTTATAATAGTTTATTTGTAATAGTTCTCAAATAGAAACAACCTGAATACATCCTCATATAGGCAAAGGACACACACACACATATACATACACACACACACACAAACACATACACACACACACACCCCCCATACAATGGAATACTACTTAGTGATAAAGAGTAATGGCCACTGTACTTTTTGTTCATCCTGAGTGGCTTCATGTGACTACTACAGATATCAGGCCTCCCATTTTTATTGTACAAATACCTCTGCTGCGGACTGGAGAGATGGCTCTGCGGTTAAGAGCACTGACTGCTCTTCCAGAGGACCTGAGTTTGATTTCCAGCAACCACATGGCAGCTCACAACTGTCTGTAGTTCCAGTTCCCAGTTCCAGGCAAATAAATAAAAATAAATAAATTTAAAAAAAAGAAATCTTAAAAAAAAAACCAAATATCTCTGCTGCAAAAGATGGCTAATGTACATAAAACCATAAGGACTTCCCAAAAGAAGTAGTGCAAGCATCTGGTGCACAAAGTGACCCAGTGCACACAAGGGTAATGGCATTGTAATCAGGAACACAGCAGCTATGGTGGACAAGCACAGCCCATATTCTGTGACAAGGCCAAAATCATGAAGCTTGTGTTCCTGTTTGAATGTGCTGAGCCTAACTGCAGATCTCAGATAATTCTGGCTGTCAACAGATGTGCATATTTTGAATTGTGAGGAGAGAAGAGAATGGACGAAGAGATCCAGTTCTAAAACTTTTGTTTTTTGTCTGAGAGATAAATGCTGAGGTAGTAGAAAAATTACCTGATGGAAAATAAAACTGTTAAACAATTACTATTGATGCATATAATCATTTGGGAGAAGAATATAGTATTTATTTTATGCAAACCAAAGAGGTGGATATGCACGATAGGAATCTATCTACAGGAAGCATTAGAAAGCCAGCAGTAGAGGCGGCCAGCAAATCAGTCGGTGCATACAGACGGCAAACGAGAAGACTCACAAAGGGTTAGGGTTAGGGTTAGGGTTAGGGTTAGGGTTAGGGTTAGCATATTCTTTTTTGGACAATATTTCCAAAAAATTACCAGAGGAAACCATGCCGCACCTGTCTAAGTAGTTCATTAAGGTCACTTCCCCATCTACTTTACCAGGATTCTCACTAATATAGATTTTATGCACATAATACTTTCTGAAAACACCCAGCAATTCACACACATACACACACACACACACACACACACACACACACACACACACACACACACACACACCTAAATCACCTACATAGTTTTGAGAATACAGTTTCAAAACATGTTAATGTCAACTGTTACCTTTTTGAATAATTTTTATTCTGTGACCTTTGTCCAAATGTATTATACAGTATTCTCTTGTGTTTCTCTTAACACCATCTACGTTGCTTTGGTCTTTAGAGATAATTATGGAGTCAAGAAAATGAAGCCAATTAAATTGCAGACACCTTCCCTTTCTTGAAAGGCCATGAGTTCCTCTCTATGAAGGACTTGTTCTCTCATTTACCCCAGAAGAGCTAGCTGGAGAAGCAGGCTCTGGTGCAGATTTCTCTCCATCTGCCCCCAGTCACTCAATGTCCACTTCTAGGCCTCCTCCTCCTTACTCAGATCCCAAAGTCTCAGCTCCGTGGTCCTCACTTACTTCTGTGATGTAAGAAAAGTGGAAAAGGGAACCTGGTGCTATAGTTGGGCTCTATATGATTGGACATGGGTCTCCAGCTCACTCCAAGTCATTAATTAGTTCAATTCCTTTATTTCTTCTAAGACAATTCCTTTGCCACTCTTCCCACAGCCCTCTTCTGCAGAACCATTTCCTTTGTTAAATGCATGCTTATGCAGGTTTTCACATGTGTATTATGTACCAATTATCATATAATTACATAATTACTGTAATCGGATTTAACGGCATAATTAGAATGTGTAATTATATAATTAAAACATGTAATTACCAAGTTTAAAAAGTTATGGAAATTATTTTTAAATGAATAATGCATGTATGAATAGGCAACTTTTAAAATTTGCTACCCAGGTCTTGGAAAAATAATTTTAACTGGAAACACAATTAAAGACCCAGTAAAGGGGCTGGAGAGATGGCTCAGCAGTTAAGAGCACTGACTGCTCTTGCAGAAGACCTGGAATGGTTACCAGTACCCATATCAACCACCTGTAACTCCAATTCCAGGGGATCCTATGTCCTCTGGTCTCCATGGGCTCCTGAATGTACAAAGTACATAAGAAGTCACACAGGTATGCACATACATACACATTAAATAAATAAATATTTTTTTGAAAAAATCTAGTAAACCTTATTTTATAGGATGTGCTGGAAAAATCATTAAAAAAATGCTACTGGATGTGGGTGACAGTTGTGTAGCTTATCCATTTGTGAGGCCCGAGCAGTGGGACTAGGATCTTTCCCTGGTGAATAAGCTGGCTTTTTAGAACCTACTCCCTATGGTGAGATGCCCCTCTCAGCTTTGATGCAGCAGGGAGGAGCTTGGTCCTGTCTCAACTTGATATGCCATGATTTGTTGGCTCCCAGGGGAGGCCTTATCCTTTCTGAGAGATGGATTGGAAGGGGTATAGAAAGAGGTGGAGGAAGGAGACAAGAAGAGAGGAAGGAGGAGAAACTGTGGTTGGTATGTAAAATAAGTAAGCAAGTAAATAAATATATAGATGCTGAATTTTATGAGCAGGTACAGGAAAGCATCTTTATAAAGTGTACATGAAGTCTATGCCTACATGCAGTAATAGCTTTCTTAATTTCAGTGAGTGGCAGTAACATATAAATGCCATTATCTAGATGGTAACCTGGGAAATGGTACATCCATTTCTGACCCCTAAAGTCTATGCTGGGTCTCAAAGGCATAATGTTACTGTTAAATGTAGACCCTGATAAACTGGCCATGTTTCAGGGAAAAATCTTGACTGGTACTCAAGCGAATGACCCTAATAAGCTCTGTGAGTCACTCACAGAAAGAAGACATGAAAGTCGGAAAGGGAGGGGGTTACTAAGACAGACTTTCTTTTTCTATCAAAGAAAGTTACCTTGAAATGACCCGGAATGTTGACCTCTGTGCCATTAGCCAGTCACGTCAGCAGAGCTCCCACCAATAGAAAGATACCTGAGTTGGGAGTTGGGGAAACTGGACACTGACCCACAGAACAGGACACAGAGGCTATTCTGACCAGGGTACCATATTTGCAAAAAAAAAAAAAAAATTCCCTTAAGGAATTATTTTCTCTTTGCTCCTTTTGGTTGTGTGCAACACCAGGATTATTCTTTTCTAATAGATGAAGAAGGGAAGAAGAAAAGTTTGGGGAGGGGGTAAGAGAAGAGACTGAGGGTGAAAATATTCATTAACACAAATTCATTATATACATGAGTCAGACTGTCAGAGGAAAAAAAAAAAAACAATGGAATGGTGTGTATACTGTTCAAACAGAAGCCGGAACAATAAACAAAACACAGAAGGTACGGTAAGCAATGGCTTTTAAAAACTTTTTTGAAAATACAATAATGAGTCACTATAATTTGGTGCCTGAGGAAATGTCCTCATCATCTAAACCAGTAATCAATTATTGATTTTCCTGACCATAATCAACACAATGGTTGGGTTGATTGCTGTCTGCATGAAAATCTCTCCTCTTCAGGCCCACCAGGAACACTTTGTACATACTTAATAGTGGAGTACTTATCCCATTATCTCATAATTATGCATATGGCTGCTTCTGTAGAATGTGATCCAGCAGAGTAAGTGCTCAGTGCGGGGAATATTTTCTCACCTGTGCTAAATGTCTCAGGTGTATACATACACGCATGCAGCTGCACATATAAGTATATACATGATCTCCCCCCCCATCCCCATTGGACAGATAGGTAGAGCTCACAGATCTTTCAAAACCCAGCAATTTAACCTGAAATATTAATGAAGATCGAGCTTAACCATGACTTTCTATACAAAATAACACAGAGAAACAAATGAAAATGCCTCAGAGGAATAAGTGGTGAAAGCTGTATCATCATAGACTACCCTTGGAGTTATGGAGCCAGTCATAGGGATGGCACATCACAGAGAAGTCTTTTTTTTTATTTTTTTCTCTAATTTTTAATCTCTAGAGATATGCTATTTCTTATTCTGAATAAAGTCTCTTTTTTTTTTATCCATGTATCCCCTTGTTCAAACTCCCTTCAACCTCCCTCCCCTCCCAACTCTCTCTTCTCCCCATCTCCTTATCTCCTCCCCAGCAAGGGCAGGAGGTCCCAAGGTCCCAAGGTGGTTTAGTTCAGCATCCACTCCAGGTAAATCCACTTTCCTCATCCCCACATCAAGACTGGGTCAGGTGTTTCTCCGGAGGGAATGGGCTCCAAGGTGCCGCTCCAAGGTGCTTCAGATCGCAAGCTGTTCAGTGGTTGTGGTTTGCAGCATGGGTATGCTTTGCTTTTTGTTTAAAGTCCACTAAGGAGTGAGTACATACCCTACTTCTCTTTCTGGGTTTGTGATAGCTCACTCAGGAGGATATTCTCCAAATCCATCCATTTGCCTGCAAATTTTAGGATATCATTTTTCCTCACTGCTGAGTAGTACTCCGTTGTGTGGATATACCAGTTTGAGGTATATCCTTCAGTTGAGGGGCAGCTAGGTTGTTTCTAGGTTCTTGCTATTACAAATAATGCTGCTATGGACATAGTTGAGCTAATGCTTTTGGAGTACGAATGTGCATCTTTAGGGTATATGCCCAATAGTGGTATTGCTGGATCCTTGGGGAGATTGATTCCCAGTTTTCTAAGAAACCACCATACTGCATTCCAGAGTGGCTGAACAAGCTTACACACCCATCAACAATGGAGGAGTGTTCGCCTTGCTCTGCAACCTCTCCAGCATAGGCTGTCATCTGTGCCTTTTATCTTAGCCATTCTGACAGACGTAAGATGGTATTTCAAAGTTGTTTTCATTAGCATTTCCACAGAAAAGTCTTAATTTTAGTTTTCTGAGGCCTCTGTATATTGTTTTCACAATGGTTACTAATTTACATCTCGAACCAATGTATGAGTTCCCCCTTTTTGGTATTTTTGTCAACATTTTTTTATTTTTTGCCTTTTGGAATACTTGAGCAAACATCCTCCTTAATGTACTCCCATTGGGAAATAAGTGGGTAGGTGGAGTCGGCACAGTGTCTGGTAGACAGAAGGCACTTTTCATTTACACTTAGCAATGCTACATCCTTCCAGGAATGCCACATACAATACATGGCACAGTAATATTGAGTGGGTTTTTTTCCTAATAAAACTTTATCATTTCTGGAATTAAACATGATATTTATCATAGAGCTGAAAATGAGCCTCTAGAGATAGATATCTGAATGGTGGAGGGGTCATCTGAGGCTTTGAGAGCAGAAGAAAGGGACATAATGCTTAATCAAGTGTTCACAGCTCTGGAGGATGAGCAACACCATCTAGGATGTCTTTATATCCATCAACACATACTGATGGGAGTTGCTATTTGCGTGTGCATGTGCTAATGTCTCTGGTGAATGAAAGTTGGTTCATTTGAATACCTGTCCCCTTGGAAATGAGCAACCAGAACCTGGGAGTGGAGATGGAGGAAATGAGGACCTGGGAGTGGAGATGGAGGAAATGTCATAGTATATGACATGCTATGTCATCTACTGGTTCTGGGTGTGTGCTTATGTGTGTGGGAGCACCCATGTGTATTTGTGTGTGTATGCATGTGGAGGCCCGAGGACAGCCTCAGGTGACAGTTCATAGGTGCACTACACTTTGTCTGTGTGTATGGGGGGGGGCAGGGCCTCACGCGGACCTGGAACTCACTGAGTATACTGGGCTGGCTAGCCAGTGAACCCCAGGGAGTCTCCTGTTCCCACCTTCCCTGCACTGGCATTGTAAGTCACACTAACTTGTTCTGCTATTGAACATGGGTTCTAGAAATTAAATTTAGGTCATCATGATTGCATGTAAGTACTTTACTGATTCAGTCTTGATTAAGTATGATAAAATCCCATCAGCCCTTTGGATAGGACAGAACTAGTCATGGCCCTAATGTTGCAACTGCTACAACATATTCAGTGTGCATGCTTTTTCTGAAACAGAGAACTTGTACGGCCCTAAATAGACAACTGGCTTTTCTGATATTTAAGTTGGCAGAAAGGTATCATATTAGACTACTGAGCTCCCATGTGTATATTCTATTCTTGTCCTGAGATCAAAAGAGCCAATAGAGCTTTCTGCAGGTTAGTGTGTGCCCTAAACGTAAGAGTCGCCATTAGGAGCTGCTTTGACTATGGTAAAGCCACAAGTTTGCAACCATCTCCATTCTGCTCCTGTGCACAATGTCCTCAATAAAGCATCATCCTCTACTGAAGGACCAGACATAGATCCTGTTTTTCTGACAAGCTGGTCACAACCATTTGTGAGAAGCAGAGGTCACCTGACCTCTGGAATGCTGTCCTTGCAAAGTCCTGTGTGCTCCTCCCTCAGGAATTAAGTTCATGCAATCACAGGGTGCTTTGTCTCACTTGCCCAGCAAGAGTGCTCTGTATTTGAACATCATCACTGCAACTTTAGGGTGGGAAGCCTTCTACTCCCAGAGTGAATAGGAAGGGGCAAAACAAGTGCCTTCAATCTCAGCTCCCGGGAGTTGATCATCAACTTTGCACTGTGCACAACTCTTCTGAACAGAACTCCTAGGGGGCCTGTGGCAATGGGTGTGGAGTCACTGCACAGAATGAACCAGATCAAGTGAACAGAGCAGAACTGAGATGTAATTAAGAACAAAGAAATAGACATTCTTGGGATGTCAAGATCACTGGTGATGGGAAACAAATTCTAGAAATTTGGTAAAACTTACCTGATTGACCAGCAGCCTTAATCTAGAGTATATGCATTATTCTAATATGTTTGTTTGTTCTGATGCCATGTGACGGGCACCAGAACTCTACTGTGCATGTAAGAAAAATAAGAGTGATGAGCAAGAAAACCGATTATGACAAATGCATATGATCTGGCTACAAAAACAAACTACCACCTTCCACCCCTAAGCCAATGGCAGAGCCTCAGTCAATGCACTCAGGAAAGACCACAGAAACAATGACGAGGATAATTTAACAGAATTAAGAAGTAGCTTTAGGAAACAAACATAAGAAATTATACAGAACTGCAATAACTACTTTATATGTTGCTTAGCAACAAGATATATAAAAATGATCTATAATGTCACAAACTTGGTTTCCCAAACAGAAAAGAGTGCCCTGCTTCAGCTATAATACACTTTCACCAACTGGAACTCCACAGAGACTATTAGTGCTGCCATTTTCCATAATACACTCTCTTAAACAATCATGTGTTTTTGGTAGTGCATTAAAACGCTGGATTTACTTAATGACGACTCAGGGATACTGCAGCCTTGGGAGAGGGGCTCTATTCTATTTGCTTCTGGAGATCACAGGTTCATTCTATGGGCAGGAGAAGCCAACAGGTAGTGAAGGCTATGAATCCAAACACAGGGAAAGACATGCTTTTTGTCTGTGTGCTTTGTGGGTGGATGGGAAATAGTGTTTCTCAAAGATTAGAAAGCAAAACAAAACACAAAAGAGATGTTTCTAGAAAGCAGAGAGCCTTTGAGGTTGGGAGGCACATCCTAGGACATGAGAGGTAAACAAACCAGAGAAACAGGCAAAGTAACAGCAGTGGGCTTTAGGAGAGATGCAGAAGTGATGGGGTGGGGATGCCAGGGTCTTGTTCTCACTAGTCTCAGGGTGAGGTGGGTAAAGAAGGCTTTGGTTCTAAGGCAGCCCAATCACCAGCAAGTAGGAAGAGGTGCAGGAAAAAAGGGGAGTCACAGACATGGCTTCATTTCATGGAACCAGAAAATAAGCTCCAGGACATCATGTGACTTCTCCAGATACATTTGCTAACAAGTCCTAGGGCTGAAATCCAAGAACCTGTCTTCAGGGACACTGCACCTGAGGCAAAGGTGGCTATTAAAGAATGCAGCTGTGGGGCATGTTCTGGAGGTGCCATCATTTAATGTTCCAGGAGCACAAGTGAGGGAGAAAACCTATTTGCTCTAAACGCCCAAGCAAACAAAACCCAAACCCATATCCAGTAATTCCTGCTATACCTGTGTGCACACAGGACTTTCACATCTCTATGACTTTCATGAGTGTGTAGTCATTAACTCCTTTAACACAGGGCTATGGGTTCTATTTTAACACAATTTCCTGTCAAATACAACACTTTATTCAGGACCTCTCCAGTAGCTTTGGATACACAACTTGTGGGTAGGAAAAAGTGACTTCATTTTATAAAATCCCCAAGGGATGAAACTATATAATCCACAGTATTGTCTTCAACATCTGTGGGAGAGTATAGTGCTCAGTAGGCATGCCCAGATAAACTTTATACATTTGGAATTCAAGATCTTCCTAAAATACTGATGGATGGTGGTTTTTGGTTAAGGTCCTCTGTAATTTGAATCAGTATTGGCACCTGTAAAATAACCTCACAGATGATAAATAAACCAGACTCACTGTCACCGGCTGCTAATCTGAAGTGGAATACTCAGCCTGAAGAACAGTGATGAGAGGCAAAGATAACTCCAAGGCAGCTGAGCAGCCTCTTAGTTGCTATGCAACTCCAGAGAGTCCTGCATCTCCCCTGCTTCCCAGGCCACTAATTCCACCACACCTGTTCCCTCACCTAGGAAATCATTTCAACACTTACACTGTCAAGCAGTCACCCAGTATTTACGGAATATCCATGGGGCACAGAGCAATAAACTTACTGCTTACTTAAGGCAGGAAGTAAAGTGCCAGCAAAGCAGGAGATTAGTCGGAATGCCTGGGCAAACCAGGCCCAAGGAGAGGTATTAGGCTGCTAATCCTCTAGTGGACTGTGGTGAGTCTTGGTGTTGGTTATTTCTGAAGTAGTATCTGACAGTGTCTCTTTGCACCAGTAAAGCTGCATGTATGAAGCTTCCCATCTCTGAGGATTAAATGACCTCCAACCTAGTGTGCTAAAACAGCACATGTTTATGACTTTAGACAAGAACACTGAGGTGTTGGCAGAAATATTTTCTGTCTTGGAAGCTCCAGGGGAGAATTTCCTTCTTGCCTGCCCCACCCTTTAGCTCCTAGAGGACATACAGGTTACCCAGCTTATGGCCTATCTTCAAAGCTAGCAAGTCTTCCTCATGCCCCTTCCCTAGCGTTCCCTATTTCTACACTATTTAACTTCTAAGGATATCTGCAACTACACAGCACTTAAAAGATATTCTAGGACCACCTCTAATACACGGTAAGCTGATTAGCATCCTTGGTTCTAGTCCTCAACTTGTAACCTAAACATGTCCACATATTCTGGAGACTGGGATGTGTATGGCATCATTTTGCCTAAATTTATCTACTGAGATTAATGCAGGTCCACGTATTCCTTGAGATGAACCAGGAACCTTGATGAGGCTGTTTCTTCTTTTGAGAATGTAATGTTCTAAAAGGAAGGTGATAAATATATGAAATATTGGTTGTAACCAAAAATAGCCTTACATAAAAAACACAATTTATAGTTTACAAAGCACTTTCTTACTGGAGCCTCAGACCTACTTTGCAGGACAGGTAAAGAAGGCATGATTAGCTCCGCTTTGTATATAAGAATATTGAGGTAAGAAAAGATTTATTATAAGGCAAAAAAGAAAAAGCAAAAACAAACAAAAAACACCAGCAGATTCTAACCTAGGGATACAGACATCTGTTCCAATGCTCTTTCTACTCTCTACTCTGCATAGACCTCATGGTAAGTCTCCTAACGACAATACTATCAACAGAAGGCCTTGTTTTCCTTCTGTGAGAAGAAAAAATGTGAGATCGTCATGCTTCTTCCAGAGCTGAAGTTCTAGGCACCAGATTCTCCATCAACTAGTTCAAGGATCACCCCTAATCCATATCATGGACAGGGACAGGATTAGAAGGCTGCCTCTACGGACAGAGTCATCCCATGGCCAAGAAGAGCAGGAGATGTAGTAGAAAGACACCCTTGTTATACATTTCCAGCTTCTGCATTCCTGAATGAGGGATAATACATGGTGGCTTTGATCTTATGTGAAAAATGGTTAGTAGGCATACACATACAGATAAGCTTTAATCTCGTAATTTCTTAGAATATTTCACTTATGTTTGCCACACACTTATGTTTTCCCCACCAAGTGTCATCATTTCTATGGAGAATCCGTGATGAGAAATGTGTTTGGTCTACCTTTCATCTCCCCGGGTTGACCTACTGTCTTCTTTTAGAAGGAGAAGACTGACCCACTAGCAACCAGGTAAGATGCATATAGTGGATGGCAGAGGAGTCAGTTGCTACTTAATTCTAACTCTGTTCTGGGTTTTTTTCTTTTCTTTTGAGAAGTGGGCAACTTAAGAAGCTGCCTGCACACTCCTGAGGTGAGACATTACTGTCTGCTTTCCCACAACCCTGAAGGTAAAACACCTGCAGAAACTAAAGATTCACAAGCACCTGCTGGCCCTTCTTGATAAAACCACATGGGACTCAGCTGCCAGAAGCCTTTGGCCACAGCATCTTATCAATTTAAGACCTGTTCGGCCCCTGGATCTCCAGATGCTCAGTATATACATCCTTCATGTACTGGCATGAGGATATGGAAAGAGACAGTCACTGATCTAAAGGAAATATGGAAGTGTAAACACATAATGGGAAGTCGAGTGTGCCTTTCTTAATTGCCTAACACAATTCCCTCAACGTGCATAAATTGCAGTTCCCATTAACAACACCATGAATAATAATCAGTTTACTTTCTGACTTGTATCTAAATATACCTTCTATATGATTTCATCTTTTATGCAGCTGTTTAGAAGCAGAACGTCTAATTACAGTTCCTATTAGTCAACATTAATTTTCCCCCCCTTTTGCCATGGAGCATATGTAATGACTGATTTTCTAAAAACAGAATTTTTTAGCATATGGAACAAATCGTGTTATTATTAATGCATTCCCAGATGACTCTGCATTTCAATTCCCTTAATTATTTAGTCATTGCTGATTATGTCTTTTTACCATTCATTATCCCATTTCTTGCAACCCAGGCAGTTTATTCATTAAGTGTCAAAATGAAAAGCTTGACCTCCAGGAAAAAAAAAAAAAGATAATCATGAAAACTGACATTTTTAAAGGTCTGAGTGTCCCCTCTTGACATGCTCTATGTGAGTTTTTCAAGGGAATCCTTTGGTACTGAGGCTGCCAGTGCTTTCCCAGGCAGAGGCTGGAGGGGAAGCAAGAGGGAACATGGGGAGCTACTCACAGGAGACATAACAAAAGATTAGGTCATGACCTTAGTTGTACCCACCGCCACGTTCTCACTTTAAAGAAAATTACAATTTGTGCAGTGGATTGTAGGCTTGTTTTATTCAAAAGTTAACACAATGTTTCAAAAATAGTTAAGCAGCACTGAGAAGCCCAGGACAAGAAACATTTACTTAAATTAAGAGAGAATGAGCTCTTAATGAGGATTCATTGTGTCCGCTGGCTGATCCCACTGACGTTATAAAACCCGATTTTGACCCTGGCTATTTAATAAGGCTTGGGTACTGTGATCTCCATGCAGATGCCTGCTCATTATTTCTGTGAGGTCTGTGTACCCCATCTGAAACCAAATTTACTGCAAAGATAAAATAGCAAAGGGAAAAAATATGAAAGGAACAAGATGGTAGAGAATGTGAGCAAACCAGAGGAGATAAGGCATGTCAGTTTCTACTCAGAGCCTTAACAAAGCTGTTAATTTGGAAGAGAGGAAATCGTACCAAGGTATCTTTGGGCTTCCCCAACTAGATACTGGGTGCTACGTAGTTGCATGTCTTCATGTGAAATAACTGGTAATTCTTTTATAAGACATATTTATCTTGTTGGCAAACATGACCCCAGATGATGGTACCAGAAATGAGTGCCACTGAGCATGACGTCATGATAGAACAGACAATAGACACCAAATAACCAGAGGGGGGTTTGAGTCTAGGCTGGGCAAGGCTTGCAAGAAAGAGACAGGGAGAGAGGAGTGATTTCCTACAGAAAGTCACAATGGACCATGATCTCTTTCCCTTTTCCATATGTGGTAAACAGAAGGAAGACAGTTCTTCAAAGTCTTTGTTTCCTAGTTTCCAATTTTTCTTTCTTTTTAAAAAAATTATTTAACTTTTTATTATTTTTAATGTGCATTGTTGTCAAACCCCTAGAACTGGAGTCACAGACAGTTGCAAGGTGCCATGTGGGTGCTGGGAATTGAATCCAGCCAACACTCCCAACCTCTGGGCCATCTCTCCAGTCCCCCTAGTTCCCAATTTTTCATCTGGCTCTGGCTTAGGGTTCCCATGTCTCTGGTGAAATCACCTGTATTATCCTGTGTGCTGTCTACCTTTTCTGTAAGAACAGTATATTAATCGTGGTCACTTAAATAGCCTGTTTTAAACTTTTATGATCTGTGTCACATCATCAAATTCTTGTGGGGAACACTGCTTTGCCTCAATTTCCCCCTATTTTTGGATGCCTCTGCAATCCACCCTCCCAGATAACCACACTGTCATGTCAGTAGATACTGAAGTAAATATAGTCTATGCTCCGCAGTGAAACCTTCCTGCAGATGATTTTTGTTTTCTTTTGTTGTATATGGAGGTCTGTGTTCATGTATCCAGGAAGTGAGTTATATGTGAATTCCCTCTGGAGCTTGAAATCAGTCTCCCTTGCGGCTCTGAAGTTTTCCTTTACACAGTTCTCCTGCTTGCACCCTACTGATATTGTGACTCAGTGTTCAGGTGTCAGGCAAGGAAGACATTGTCTATGCTCTGATTGCTATTCATGTGTCTTAAGCAGTCTAATGCACTCTCCATATGGGAGGTAATGCACACTGTACACATCCCACGCTTTTCTAAACAGCCAACTCTAAGCTGAAATATTACTAATATTTCTGAGATAACTTTATCAAGCTCTATGCAGTTAATTCCCTCTGATCTGTATCCCTGGCAGAGACACGTTGACCACTGTTGTGTCAGAAAAGAACATCAATCCTACAACACTATTTCCAATGAGGAACATTCATTAGCCATTCCTCACTTCCAGTCTAAACACAGGTTAACATAATAAACTATTCACACAGATGAGACTCCCCATCAAAGAGAAAGCCAAACTTGATCATTTTAGACACTTTTTGGTTCCTGTGAAGACATGAATTTTCTATACATAAAATTCCACTTTTTCCTTCAGAGACAAAAAGCTATCAACTAACTGTCAAAAAAATGATCCACCAGGGGGTGCAGTCTGCATTGATTTCTTTTGCAGTTACTCAGTGTATGGACCAGAACTGTGGTTCAGAAAACCACTTTACAAAGTAACATCTAAGTGCTTTACATTTGATTACAAGGAAGGCTATTTTTTATGCTCTATTGTTTGACAATCAATTTAAAATGATTTCTAACACTTTTGTTTTTGATTAATGCCAACTTGTTATGAAACAAGCATTTAAATTTCTTGGGAGTTGCTATTAATGTTAATTATTCCCAATAATCAGTAATTCTCAGCAAATAAAAAAATCTAGCAAATATCACATAAGATGAAGATTTTTTAAGTAAACTTCATTTTTAATAAATCTGAAAATAGTCATTTTTAACAATAAAAATATTAGCAGCTAACAGCCATTGTTTCTGAACTAAAATGTTTATTTTTGTCATAAGTTTACAAATTGGTAATAACGAAAACGAAAACACACAGTGATACATGGTGATTCACTGGGACATGTGAATCTGCAAATTTATTTAGCAGGAGATGTTATAGCTATATGCAACATCAAATGAGAACAATAGCTTTCCCTTGGATAATGTGCACAACACTGCTATCTTCATTGACTCAAAGTCACGTGTTTAGTGAACAGCAGACTGCTTAAGGCTCAAGCTGAGTTGGAAATTCTTGCTCTGGCAGTCAAGGGAGCCAGGGCTTCTGCACCACAGCCTCACTGGATCACTGGTATCTCCTTCCTCTCCGCCTGTGCTCCACTACCCCCCTTACAGGGGATTGCTATCCAATGTTGCTTTTTCTGTGGGTGACATGGGTAGTACCATTTACAACAGAGTTCCACAGACAGCCTGGCACTCAATGTGTGTTGCTAAGTAACTAGTTATATATGCTCCAGGTCAATGTAGAAGGACTATCAAAGGTGTCACTATGCTTGCAAGGCCCTTTCATGTGATGGCTTATGCAACCAAAGCCTTAGTTCTATATCTCATGAACAGTGAGCAGCTTTCCCCGGCCCCCATACAGAAATAGCAAATGCAGCCATGATGCATCTTCTTCAGGCTGTGAGGAAGGGAGTGAGGAAGACCAAACCCAAGGGTCTTGAGTACTTCCACAACAGTCAGTTAGATGCTTAAAAATATGCTTTTTGTTTTTAACATAGTTGTTCCTCAATAATCATTGGGATTGATCCTTTAAAGACATGAAAATCTGTAAATGCTCAACATTGTATAACATGCTACAATTTTATATAAAACCTATAAATAACCTCCCATATAGTTTACATCATCTCTAGACTACTTGTAATATCCAAAACCAAGTATCAGATCTTTATATTGGAACCTTTGGGGAATAACGACACAAAACAAGTCGATATGTGTAAAGTACGAATGTGGCCATATTAGGTCTAACAGCACAGCTCATGACAGATATGCGGCACATAATGCCAACATTAATTACCTGAAGGAACCTATGATCTGTAAAAAGGTGTAGGCCACAGGGGCCCACACCAAGTACCGTACCTTCACTGAAACCCTTGGTGCATGGGAATTCAAGTTGTGGAGCTTGTTTTCGAGATCCTTTCTATTCTCCACATGAGTGTGGAGCTTGTAAGTACAGAGGGCTGGCTGTACTCAGCAAGCAAGAGAAGGCCCCCAGCAGGACTGTGGGAGATCTGAGTTTAAACTCTGCCTCTCTTTTGCTACTCTTTCCACCTGGAACACAGGGATGGCACTACATGAGTGAATATGGTAATCCATGTGAAGGACACTCCAGCCAAACATATTAAAGCAGGATGCAGGTACCATTGGTCCATACTTCCAATCATGGAGCTCATATAGATCAAAGCCTTAGCTTTTAAGGAGAAGGTTACATAAAAATATTGACTTGACAGGTTCCTTTCATATTTAGGAATAAAAGGTCTAATCCATGCCATCTGAGGGCCTGTGAGTTTCCCTGAGACTAAGACACAGGCTCTGTGAGTGGCTGGAGCGATGCTAAAACCCGAATGAGCACTAATCTTGTTTCCTGAATATTCTTTCTAATTTACTGAATATTTTGCTCTCTGCCTTTGCAGTTGATTTTTTTCTCCAGTGGCATATGCTTTTGCTTTTGATGTGGCACACACTTTAAAAATACATTATTAAACAGAGGAGCCCTGTGGCCCCCGGAGCTGATATTCTGTCCCCTGCTTATTCTTAACAAACCTCCCTTTGTGCTTCTTTGTGCTGAGGTGATTAATCATTTCGCTATCCAAGGGCTGCTGACAATCTTTCCAGATGAATCCAGCTACCATGACCTCTACTGCCACCCCCAGCATCAACACTTGTTTCTAGCACTCTAGGAACCTGCTTTGGGGTCTCTCTTCATACCCAGGGAGCTCCTCCTTTAAAACAACAATACACAGCAGCTCCATTCTCATCTCTTGTCTTTTCTCCCCAAGGGTTCAAGGCTCAGTGTATGCAGGGGGTAGTGGTAACTTCAATGCGCAAACAAGGACATGGAAAGTTAAAAAGTCAAGATGATAAAGCTTGCTTGGCAAAGCAGACGGGAGGGAGGTTTTTATCTCCCTGACTGAAGAGCACCTGTTGCTGCTGGTTTTCTGGGCAATATCATTCTCATGTGGAAGGATGCCTGGGGTTTCTTTTCTACCTCTTCTTTTTTTTCCTCTGGTGAGCTTCAATTGTCTTCAGAAGCTCCTTATTTAAGTCTAGCCTTGGCCATTCCAGGCATTTAATCTCTAATTTGGTTTCCAAGAGAAGTAGCTGGGGTAGGATTTGGGGGCTGGTCCTTTAAATATTAAGCATTCAATAGCAATTTTAAGTGATTTTAAAAGCCCATCTGTTTTGTCTTCTTACAGGTATATTCTGTTAAGCAGAATTTTAAATGCACATTTCAAGAAATAACCCAACATTGTTACTCCTAGAGATGGAAAAGCTAAACTCAAGACAGTGTGTACACATATGAGTATTCTGAAAATGTTAATTAGGAGTAAATACTGGGATGGTTTAAAATATGGACTTCATATGTATAATAAACCTGTACTTGAAAATATTTACAAGTAGCAATGACCTAGCATATTAAACCCATTGTATAACATTGATAATAACCATGCTGATCTGAAGTTTGGGGTTTTGTGTTTGTTGTTTGTTTTTTAATGTAGGGTTTTGTGCATGTAAGGCAAGAAGAGTGTTGTATCCCAACCCCTCTGATCTTAGTATTTTAAAGCTGACCTCAGAAGCCTAATCAATATCCATAGACAGACACTTGAATAGAAGAAAATAAAACTCTCTATATATTAATTTCATGGAGCCACAAATCTCTAATTATTTAGAGATACTACCAAAAAGTAAAGGCATTATGATGAAAATTTTGTTAAAAAAGAAAATTGTAGGGAGCTAGAAAGATGACTTAGACGTTAAAAGTGTAGCTGCTCTTCCAGAGGTCTTAAGTTCAATTCCTAGCAACCACATGGTAACTCACAACCATCTATAATGAGATCCGGTACCTTCTTCTGCTGTGCAGGCATACATGGAGGCTGAATGAAGTAAACATAAAAAAATAAATAAAAAGATCTTTAAAAAAAGGGAAGAAAATTTTAACAAGAAACTAAGAACCGCCCACTACTTCCCACGAAATCCCCAGGATCAAAAAGGCTGAAAAAAGTGTGTAGGGATGAAGAGCTAGGCTACAAAGTAAGTTAGTTTGCATTAGTATAAAACAATCCATTCTGATCCATTCCGCAGGCCCAGGACGTGGCCCAGTTTGCTGACTGACCCTTAGAAAATAAAGGCTTTGAGGAAAGAAGAAAAGAGAGGGTTCTAGGCACAATGTTTTTCTAGATGTTCTAGGTTACAAAGAGGACCATGAATAGAGCCATGGACAAATGAAAGAAAAAAGCTTCTTGTTTAGTAAAGAAACTCAACACTGTGCTACCTGTTGGGAAATCAGGAGCTTGAAAACAGTTGTTTCCTGGAAAGTCAGAGCAAAAGAATGTGCAAGTGTACCAGGCATGTTGTAAAAGTTCAGAAACAGAGCTCTGATATGTTTACACTTGAGAGCATCCAATGAGTAGAAAAAAATGAGATCTCATACATCTACAAACCAAAACTAGTAGAACTTACTAAAAACACATGAATGCAAAAAAAAAAAAAAAAAAAAAAAAGTTTCCTAAGTTTTAGGTTCAAATGAGCTTAATATCCTAAAGATTACAGGGAAGGGTAAATAATCGACCGACTTAAGATATATAATAGTTGTCAAGATAGATGCTCTCATTTTCAGGTCCTCCATTTCTTCTATCTTCAAGCTATCATTCTCTGTTAGAAATTATTTTTCAGAGATCTGTGTACATACAATGGTAATTTGCAGCAAATCAATGTAATTCTACAACCTTCAATTTGGAAAAAAAAAAGGAACGGAGAGCACTGCATGTGGTTTTCATAATAAATACAAGTTTTCAGTGTGTGCCCTGAGCTGATCGCTCTGGGTAGATGTTTTAATTTTTCCAAGAGATGCTTTGCATAGAGCACATTAACAGTGAAATCGCTTTGACTTGCGCCCTTGATTCCACAGTAGCAACATGCTAATTAACCAAATTATCCTTGCAAACTTATTATCTTGATTTCTTCAACTTGTAAAATTCATTATCTATCAAAATGAAAAACCTAACCTCATAAAAGATAATCAAGAAACAAGTGGCAGAAACAAAAGCCCTGGGCTTTCCTGATGTGCCACATACCGCAGTGATGGCTGGACTCCTTTCCATTCTGACCACCAATTCCTAGCAGGTAAACTTTCATATCTTTTGCTTTTCTGGTCACTGTAGGGTGTGTGATGCTTCTTCTACATATAGTGGTATAGGCAGTACTTAGAGAAGTACTGCCTCAAGGGAAAAATCAACTCTAACACTTAACAGTGTGGGAAGACAACAAGGTGAAGAACAGGAATAAGTAATAACCATAGGATGAAATCATTCATTCATTCCTCTTCATTTTGTCAGCATTTATTAAGGAACTCTTATATGCTGGTTATTGTGTCAGCACTTCAAGACAGATGGACCAATGAGAGATAAGATAGACCACCATGTAATAAGTATGAACCCAGGTTCCTGAGAACACAGACTAGAAAGAAGCTTCTATCTCAGACCTGGGTAAGTTTGCGACCTGAAGATAAGTAGGGTAGGACCCAGGAGTAGGGGGGAGGGCTGTCATGATGACATCCTTGCAGAAAAGGAATTAAAGTGTGGGGTGCAGGCTGGGACAAAGGACTCTGCGAATACCATAGAGGGAAGGATCTGACCATCCAGAGCCTGAGAGAGGCTAACAAATGTTTGCTTTGGAGAGTCTGTAATGTAAAGAGTAGTTGGAGGAGAACTAGATGTCAAAGGTCAGTGGGCAGCCTTCTGGAATATGTAGCCAGAAAATGATGGTGCCTTGGTGTGGGGAGGAGAGTAGAGAGAGTAGACAGGCCTGTTTGAGGAAGGGAGAGGTGGCAGGTCTGAGGAGGGATTGGATGAAATGAGAACAGAGAGAGAGAGAGAGAGAGAGAGAGAGAGAGAGAGAGAGAGAGAGAGAGAGAGAGAGAGAGAGAGAGAGAGAGAGAGAACGAACGAACACAATAGTGTTAGCAGCCACAAGACTAAAAGAATTCACACTGGTTAAGAAGGTGGTAGAGGTGTGAAAGAGAGCGTTAAGGGAGAGGTGTTCATGACATATGGGTAGCTGGACAGGTGAGCAAGACATTCAGAAAACAGAGGTGGGTTCAAGGTATGCATTTGATACCTACCAGAACTTGGAAAGTTTTATTAGGAGCCAAGGAATAGCAGTGTGCAAGAGATACAACCTGAGAGGAGAGAGTCAGGAGGTTCCCTAAGGACACCGACATCCCAGATGGCTACAGAAACGAAGGACCTAGGAATGGTCCTAAAGGGTACAATGGGGAGAGATGCAGAAAAGCACTTTACATAGGTGCTGTGGTGAGCATCATCCCTGTGTCTCCTGAGGAGCTTGGGCATGTGACCTCAGTATAAGCAGACCCAGAGGTCTCACAGGTGAAAGCCAGGCAGCAAGCAGAGCAGTGAAGGCAAAGGGAAGCACGGCTGATGAGAGGCTGGCCTACCTAGGAGACAGGGAGGAGTGCCTCAAGGAATATGGCTCTGGAAAATGGTTCTTCTTTTCTATGATCCTGTCATTGTTAAGACAGAAATACTTCGGAACATTTACCAGTGTCCTCTGAACACAGGCAGCTAGCAGGGAGACTGTGGTTACAAGGCACTGGAAACATTTGCTAGCTCTTGAGTCAGCTTCAGGAGAGGGGAGGACATGAAATCACAGGAGAGGGTTGGTCCCAAGTGGAAAGCGTGCAGAGAGGGTAGGAGGGGTGAAATGGATAAAGGCCAAAGTGTCTAGCATCAGTATCGTGGATTGCAGGGCTATAGGAAGGCAGGGGTCTCTGCCAGCTTCACTCACAGCTGTCCTGGTGCCCAGAATCATGGGAGGCTGAAGCCAGCCAGTCCTAGGACACCTAAGGGAGAAACCAGAGAAGCACTTATGCAGTTGAGAAAACGTTGGGGACACAGGGGCACAGCAAGAAGAAATGACTCAACCCAAAAGCTGCTCATACTGCACAGTTTTTCAGTAGGAAAGCCCAACAGATATGAGTTCAACATCTAAACATATACAGAGCATCTGGAGCGACAAGAATTAAAGGGATATTAAAAAAATGCTTCCTTGGGAACTGGGGTTAAAGTGGTGGTTGGTAGACTGCAATTTAACTTGTGTAGTTCCCTGGCTTGGTTCTATCCTAAAAGTCCTTGCTCCACAAAGACCCTGTGGTGCTAATTTGTGTATCCTTTAAGAAATAAAGCTTGCCTGAAGATCAGAGGACAGAGCCAGCCACAGAGTTTACCATAGGGGCCAGGCAGTGGTGGCACACACTTTCAATCCTAACATTCTGCTTCCAGGACAGGCCTTTAAACCCAGCACTAAGAAGGTTGAGGCAGGAAGTGATATGGCTGGGCAGAGAAAGGAATCCAAAGCAGAAGGAGACAGGAGTTTGCTCCTGTTCTCTTCCTTCCCTTCAGCTGAGGACTCAGAGCCTTTGAGTCTGAGGATTCCTGGAGACAGGATCTTCCCCTTCCAGCCTGAGGATTCAGCAGTGGTGAGAAGTTTCTCTAGTGGCTTGCTCCTCTGCTTCTCTGATCTTTAAGCATTTATGCCCAAATCTGGCTCCAGGTTTTTAATAAGACTGATTAGGATTCCTGCACAAAATCCATAGGAAACTGAGGATGAAGGTTGAGAGAATAATGATGAGAACAAGGGAAGATCACCAGATGCTCTGTCTGAGAGCATCATGCTGATAGTGAGCTATAAGCAGGGTTACTCAAGGTAAGAGCATGTTATAAGGCTGCTGGGATCATGCTCTGGAAGGCAGGTATGGTATAAACCAGGGGCCCTTTCTGCTGCACAGCATAGGGTCCTCAGTGTAGTTTCCACTTATGGTGCTGGACATGCTACTGCTCTGTTCCATAGACCTGACATAACCTAGGGGGCTAAGGCCAATGGGGATATAGACCCTGCAGGTATGCTGATCCAGCTATCATCAGGACCAATCAGAGAAGATGGCCTGACCTTATGATGGCCACACAGTCCATATGCTAACACCTGCAGTGATTCTTGGAAGAACCCAATGCTCTTAGGAGATCTTAGCAGTAATGGTTCTAGGATAGGGGTTGGTGAGTTGGACTTAAGGACCTATTTCTAAGAACCATCTGGTTGATGGGATTTCTAGGTCAGAATGAGAATTGAAAATGCCAGGCAGAGATGAAGCAGGCCACAGAAGGGGGCCCTTTATCCGGATGGTTGTCTGACACAAGTGTACACACACATAAACATTTCCCAGATACTTTTGCAAGTGTGATCTCATCTGTCTTCACATTTTAAGTGCTGACATCACTTTAGCAGATACATTCATGTCTAGACGCTTCTTCAATAGATTTCTAAACTTTCTCAATACCATAAAATACAATAACTCCAGAGATAATTTTCTATGTTGTAAGTTTAAGAAACTTTTATTGATTTATTTTTATGTATATGAATATTCTGCTTGTATGCCTATGCACTGTGTATCCATGTCTGTGTACAGTGTTCATGTCTAGTTCCCATGGAGACTAGAAGAGGGCATGTAACCCCTTGGGACTGGTTGTGCCACGTGAAGGCTGGGAAGTGAACCCAGGTTCTCTGGAAGAGCAACGAATGCTGCTGACCACTGAACTATCTCTGTAGCCCCTTTTATAAAATTTTCAAAGTCTGATGAACCTATATAGTTATTTAACATATAAATGTTCTATATTAAAGCCATAAGTCATAAAGAAAACTGAAAGTGGGAACTAAAGATGTGACTGAGTCAGTGTTAGAATGTCTGAATAGCTCTGGCAAGACCCCAGCACTAAAATATTTCACTAGAGAAGAACACTTTAATGAACTCCACACTGAAAACAAATTGTAGGGGTGACAGTTGCAATTGTGTGGCATACAACATATTTGGCAGGTGCCAGGCACAGGGTTCCTTTGTAGTAAAATTTTGTAAAAGCATTTGTGTAATGAATAAATGAGTAAAGGCATAGTACCCCTTTAAATGCTATCATTTCTTTGCTGTAAAAAGCATTTGGAATTCTTTAACTTTTTAGAAATATATAATGCGTCATCCTATTGTACAACACATTGCCAGAATCTAGTTCCCCTAAAACATACACTATTTTTAACCTGTCAATTCAAAAAAAATGAAATAAAAATAAGTGATGTCTTTGAGGGTGGTTTGTACAGTTTAAAGTATGACTGCCTACTGTGATTTTGCATGCATTGGTATTTTCAGGTCTATAAAGACAGCACTGCAATGGTAAATCTCACTTGTGGGTACAGATAAGACTGCTCATTTTTTATCTCACATGACACACATTTATGTACCTATTTTTCAGAAACTGCTCACTTAAACACAGAGAAGGTAAAATAGTGAAGCTAGCCAGAGAGTTTAAATGGGTTATATGGATGGTAATGTGTAGTCCCATGGCCTGGGCAGAGGAGGGCAGCTTTGTTCTGTGCAGGTAGCACTGAACTCCGCAAGCTATCTACAAGTCATGTTGATTCTGAAAAGAAGACATCTCTGCTTGCTCTCTCTTGGGCTGTCTTCTACCCATTGAGCCTCTTCTGTGTGCAGCAGGTACCCAATACACCAAGCACATTGACTACTTTCTGGCTCTCATATACATAATACATAGAAAAATGGAGTGCTTTGGATGATGCTGTCATTTCTGCATACTGAAATTCCCAAACTATGTCATACTGCAAATGTTGACAAACACTCATGAGCAAGCTGAGATACCTCTACCTCTGCTTGCTTGGATAGAAACGAAAACCTCATTGCTGACATTTTCCTGGTGATCTAACTATCTAACTATATAGTTCCTAATTGTGAAGCAGACAAGAAAGAAAAATACTCAGAGCTGAAACAGTACATTCTCAGAAAGAGTTCTGAAGCAAAGGGTGCTGTGGCCATCGCCCCAAAGCTTATGAGGTCAGACCCACCACTATTATAGAGGCAGAACTCCTTTAGACTCATGGCATGTTGATAGTGGCCAAATGGCCCTTCAAGGATTCACCTGGATGTCCCTGTAGGAATGCAGTCCTTGCTACAGAACTTCCAGATTTTTATTAATATTTTATTAGGATTTATAAATTTATTAACTAAGATTATTAATGATTTTTATTAAGAATTTATCTACAGATATAAAGTGAAATATAAACACCCGAAATTTCTGTTCTTAACATTCAGATGGCCCAAAGCAAGAAGAAGAAACACAACACTATGAAATGGCCTAATTAATCCTTGGGTAAGATTAAGGGTTCACTTTAGTAAATGTTTTATATTCATACCTGCCATCCTCTTATTCAAGACAGGGCTTCTGTATGTAGCTTTGGAGCCAGTCTTGAATTTTGATCTATAGACCAGGCTGGCCTTGAACTCACAGAGATCTACCTGACTCTGCCCACCAAGTACTGGCTTGTGCGATCACCACCCAGTTTCCTTTTCTTTTTTAAAGATTTATTTTTATTTTATGTATACCGATGTTTTCTCTGCAGTGTATATCTGTGTCAGGTTGACACATTCCCTGGTACTGGAGTTACCCGATATGAGCTGATGAGTGGGTGCTAGAAATTTAAACCCATTTCTCTGAAAAAGTAGCCGATGTTCTTAACCACTGAACTATCCATCCCCTAATTTCTGATAGTCATGTTTCTTCTTCTTTTTTTCTTATGTTTTTAAAGACAGGGACAGGGTTCCTCTCTGTAGTAGCCACTACCCTAGAACTTGCTCTGTAGACCAGGCTGGTCTCAAATTTACAAAGATCCGCTTGCCTCTGCCTCCTGCTACAGAACTGACTAATTTTTCTGTATTAAGAAAAATAATTTTGGGGCTGGAGAGATGGCTCAGTGGTTAAGAGCACCGTCTGCTCTTCCAGAGGACCCGGGTTCGATTCCCAGCACCCACATGGCAGCTAACAACTGTCTGTAGTTCCAGTTCCAGGCAAACAGCAAGGCAAATAAATAAATAAATAAAGTTTTAAAAAAAAAAGAAAAATAATTTTATTCCTTGAAAGTTCTCCCAGGGTTTATTTTTGTTATTGGTGGGCTTCAATTTGCCATGAATCAAATGTTTAGTGTTGGAAACAAATTTTAAAAACTTGTAAAAGAAACAGTATGAACTTTTATAAAAAGCCACTCTGGCCTGCAGAGGAGATGTGACCTGAGCCGGTTCTCCAAATGACCCAAGTGAGAGACTGAAAACAAGTCCTCTCTTTGTTTCTTGTGTTCCAGTAGGCACAGAGTAGCTAATATGTTTTCATCTGGGGCAAGAAGCACGTAGATGTTTGAGCACAAGGCCTCTCTTGTCCTGTTACCCAGAGTGGCCATGTGACAGGCTGTAACGATGTGTAAGCCATATGACACTGCTCACAATACACAAACCTCTCCAGAGATGCTATGGAGTAGGATCTTCAGTTTCTGGAAAATTAAGGGGAAAAAAAGTGATTTCCCTGTATTTGCCTGAAGGCTGTTCCATTATGATGTCAGGAAATGGATCTCTAGATTTAAACAAGTACCATTTACCCCCTTCATATAAACAGAAGTATGCAACTCTATGCAAATCTCCATAATGGATACCTCACAGCACAGCAGAATTAAATTAGCAAGTAAAGATAATAGCCAAGAAGGGAATCTGTTCAGACACTACACGCACATAGTCTCTAAATTCAGACCAGACTCTCAAGTGTTGGCCCCTTGGTTGTTATTATAAAGGCACAGCACTATGTGGGGGTGCCTCAGTAAAGTGTAATCTAAAACCTTCTTGCAGAAAACTTGTGTATCCTGGATCCCAGCCCTGTACTCCTTCCACTATGCTGTAAACGGCTTTTATTGGATGAACAAATGGTAATGCCATTATATGTTAATGGATGATGCTGTGAAAGGCACTAAGGTATTATACCACTTGAACCTTCAAGGGTGAAATATAGGACAACGTGCAGAACTGTCTACAATGAGCAGATGTCAGCCATGAGGGCCTCAAGCACTTATGGCCCATCTCCACAGAACTTGGTGATAATTTTGCCCTTGGATAAGAGAATTCTATAATTATGCACAGATTTATTAGGTCCCAAGATTAAAATTCTCTGAGTAAGAATAAAAAGTAATTGTACTTTAGAACACATTATAATATTCAAATGATTTAGGAAGAGTCACCTCAGCAAAAATAAAGGAATAGAGAAGATGTATAAGTTATAGATGCGGCTCACAACGTGAGCCACATCCTGTGTGAGGCTAACAGGTGGACGCACAGGCTGGCACTTTCACATTGCCCTCCCATGGCCATTGGATCCTCTGTTACAGCAGAATGCCTTAGCTTCCTTCCTTCAAATCAGTGAGGACTGACTCTGACACCCATCATTCTAAGCTTATGTTCCACTCACTGCTCACCATACGCTTACTTTCTTGGTTTCTAGCCTTTCTCCTGGAAAATGTGGCGTGTCTGTGGTGTCATTACCAGTTAGTCCAGCTGTCTCCCGTGAGCTACAGTCACCTACATATTCATCTCTGTTCTTTGGATGCCCCAAATGCCCTTCAACTCAACACATCTATAAATGGATTCCTATTTCTCCTCTCTCCCTAACACAGGAGTAATCCTAAGGGTCCCACCGCTCACATTTGAGACTGCTCCTCCAACATCCATCCTCTGCATTCTTCGATGGCTTCGACCCTTTCTTGCTACTTCTTACCTTTTCACATCTTCCATGGCTGTCAGAACAGGGAACGGAAATTGCCAATGTGACCATTTCACCCTCTGCACCCACCTCATGGCTTCCTTTCACAGGACCTTAACATGCCTGGGAGGCCACCACTACCTAGCTCCCCCTACCTCTATCCAGCAACTCTCTAATCATTTTCGTGTACCCTGTCCTCAAAGGCTCTGACAGGCTGAACTCTACCATTTCCTTTGCTTGAGCCCTCATCAATTCAAGTCCTATTTATCTTCTAACTACCAGCAAGACCAACCTTGACCACAAGAAAGGGCATACAGCATATGGTAAGGTCACATAAATCCCTGAGAATCTGTCAGGGCTGGTGTAATGTATTCCCTAACTGCGTCTCTGAAACACTAGTATCTGCCTCTGCTGGCAGGCAGACAATTTTACAAGGGCGATGGCAACAACTATTTAGCTGCCACTGCATTCCCAGTTGCCTTTCCACACAGAAAGGGTATGAGAACTGCAACTGTCATTACTCTGAAGAGTTTTAAAGGCCCTTTGCTTCCTTCCCAAGAGAGCATCACCCCTTAAACCACATGGATTCAAACAAGTACTCACCATGACCTTGACCACGTCAGGTTTCCCTAAGTTAGTCACAGAGCGGAAAAATTATGAAGAAAACAGGGCTCTACAAAGGCTATCCATGGAAACCAGACATCAAAAGGACAACCAATGATAGCCATGACTCAGAGGAAACATATCACGACGGCGTTTATGGTTTTCCTTTGGAGGATTCTTTCACTTTGTCATTTGCTTGCTCATTGACTTTAAACTGGGGCCACAGTCTCAGAGGGAGGCCAGTGTGTGACAGATTCACAATGAGTGTGCTAGGCTGCTTGTGAGAAGGAGCCCTGTGCTTGTGTCGGGGGAAGATGAGACATTTAGAGAGAAAAGGAAAGAAGACTGTGCAGAATAACCAATTGAGTGATGCAAGGAATAGAGTTCCCCAGGCAACACTGGGGATACAACACATCCTCTGGTAATGCCTCCATTACCAGATATCACTGACATACCCGAGTGGGGAGCTGATGCCATTACCATTCCTCTAGTACAGGGCTCCATAACGGTGTAAGAGGAGGAGAACTCAAATGGTTCACTGCCTTCTCACACAGTCCCCGGATGCAGGGCCAGCTAGTACAGCTGTGGAGCCTTCAGCCTCGTATGTGGGCACTAATCCCTCTACTCCACCCTGCCTCTATTTTCCTTTGTGCCACACCTGGCTGGAGGAGGGTTGTGCCAGAGGCAGCACCACGTGGGAGGCTGTGAGTCAGTGTTCGGTTAGACGTGGGGTGGGCAGCGGGTGTGAGGCTTTTAGTAGTTCATACTAGAAAAAGAAAATGCTTTAAACTTGACTGAAGAAATCTGCTTTGCTTAAACGAATTTCAACGTCCTTCCAGTGTAAGTTTTTATATGTAAATTATTTCTATTTCAATCCCTGTCTACAGGTAAGAACAAAAAGGCCAGGGCTGAGCATGATGGCATGCACCTGTAATCCCAGCAATTAGGCAGCAGAGCAGAATCGGGGGTTCGAGGACAGCCTGGAGATACTGACAGAGATCAAGAAGGAAGACAAAGGAGAAGAGACGGCAAATGGCAGATTCCTAAAGAATGGCCAAAGATGGTATCAGGAGGCATCTCTAATCACAGAGAGGGAGAGGAAGAGGAGAGATGGAGCAGGGAGGGGGGAGAAGGGGAGGAGAATAGGGAGATGGGGCGGGGAAGGAGGGAGAATAAAAAGGGGAGGGAGCGGTACACGAACATAAACAGCACAACCAATTAATGGATCATAGAGTATCTAGCCCCAACACAAAAGTATGTTAAAAGAGTAAAACAGAAGTTTGTCAACATCATATAATGATCTATTGTTTAATTTGAAACAAAATAGACAATATTGAATTTTAAAAATAAAAAATGGACTCAATATAATAAAAGACTAAAAATGAAACTTCATGCTTTGAAAACAGTTTTCTTTAGAAGGAAAAATCACTATGAATATTCTTTTTAAAAAAAAACAAAACAAAGTAACTTTGGTTATCCTGACCAACATTTGAGTTCAGAAAAATTTATTTGTGAACTAACACTTTTTGGGAAAAAAAAATATCCATTTTTGATAACAATTTATGATGGTGAAAACTGTAAGTCATGAAATTATATAATAATACTGTAGTGTGCTGGGAATTTGTAAAAAAGCATGCAGGATGTCTGAAAAGGTAGAAACATGGTTAATGTTCTCTTCTTTACAGGGAATGACCATATCAGCTAGTGTATTTTATTTTGGTGTTTTCCTCAGTGTAATATCAGTTTTCTAAGAACTGTAATTTTTAGGTTATTTCTCCTGGAAAAGTATGAGTGAAGAAACACTTTGGGTTGATGGTGACTTCCTGATTATAAATTGGAACACTCAGGAAAGCCTGAATACAGTGCAGATGCCCAACTTGTCCATCTGCGTGTGAAACTGACTTCTGAAGGGTAGGCAGTGCGAAGGGTGGGCAAGCAGAAGACCAAAGAAATTAATAACCTGCAATACAACACAGAAATAAATTTCAGACTCCAGCACTATCTCTAAGTCAGGCGCTTCTGATTCTAATTAAGTTCAGAAGAAAAATCACAAGGCAGATACTGGCTGACTCAGAAAGTAGCATATTAATGGATTCTTGGGTGATAAATGGGTGCATACAGATGTGAATCCTACTAAATTTCTCACCCAACATCTGTTTTCTTGGACATCTCTTTTCTTGGTTATCTAGCTGATCACTTTAATAGTGTCCCCTCAGTGTGTCTCAAAGTACCAAGACCTGATAAGCTCCAAACATGCTAAGAGGAAAGGGTGCTCCATTGGGTGTCACTCTCGGGACTTTGGGGACAGTCCTCAGAACAGAAAAAAATCAAACAACAAACCATGGCATTGATATGATTTTAAAGACTACCCTTACCCGAATTATTTCTTCCACACAGCTGTTGCTTTCTCCAGATCTACTCTCCTAGAAAGCAAAGAAAAAATAAATTAGGCTTGATCAAATGGAATGATGGTCAAGAAGATGACAAGCAAATTTCCAAATTATTGGGGGGTGGGGCAGATAAAGCAATATTGGCCTAAGGCAATATCTAAGGCAAGTCATACTGATGAGGAGTTTGCCCTGATGGCCAGCTCTCATCGGTGAAATTTCACTGTTGTTATTTCCCCTTTGCTGACAGGCATAGCTGCACACAAATGGGTACCCACAGATTAAGCCCAGAGTTCTCCCACTATGTTAATTTAAGCAGGGAAATTTCTAAAAAACACAGAAAAGGGCCCACAATTCTGAGATCTATCTTTGCTGGGGTTCATTTGAGTATGGAAACCATTGACTTTGCCACAATGTAGATCTAGTCTACCCGTGAAATATATGCCACAGACCAGATGGGTACTGTGGTTACCACAGCTTAAATAAAAGTCTAGTTCATAGCCCTCAAATCCTACCCTGAACAGCAGGGTGAGTCTAAAACTAAATACCGAATAAGAGCAGCCACGATCCTCTTGGCCTTGCCAAGTATCTAGTGTCAGATCTCACCAGAGCCACGGGTTCTGCTGTAACCCATGCTCTTTGCACTATAGACAGTTCTGAGGTGTGGTGGCCTTGGGTCACAGCTGACTGGAGAGAATGTTAAGCTCCACAGACACTGTTCAGTCCTTGCTGTTTATACATCTGAGAGCAGAGGACGTGGTTTTATGGGAACATAAAAGCAACGAGCTTCTACCGTTGGGGGTGCTGCCTGTGGTCCCAGGGAAGTCATTCTGTGGGTCCTGTAATTCAAGGGTGCCAACCGCAGCACAGTGTAACATACTAGAATGAGATATTTTTGTGCTCTGTTAATCAAACCCACGGCCTTTTCTTTGCATCTCTTTCCCCCAGGAATGCCATCTGTGTTTTCTGTAGTTTTTTCAGCTAATTCCAAAGCATCCTTTGGGTCATAGCTCACCCACAGTTTCCTCACAGGGGCTACACGTGACCCCTGCATTCTCAGTGGCATACCCTTCCTCATCCTAACCTCTCTATACCCACAATTCACTACCCAGAACCATCTCATCCCCCCATTTACAACATACTCCATGTGCAAAGTCTCTGTGTCCTTCTGAACTGTGTTCCACACTGTGTGAATTATGTACACTATGCATGTCAGCTGAGGTCAAGCAAAGTAATGAATACATTTCTTTTCTGTGGTCCTTTATATTTACACTTGTCTTTTTGAGATGAGTTCTTACTACACAGCCTAGGCTACTTTGAAATCTACCATACTCCTGCCTCAGCCTCCAAATTTCTGGGATTATATACATTACTACACCAGGGTACTTCCTGATATTCTGAGGTACATAAAGTTGATCAGAAGCTACTCTAGATGTTCCCCAGAGGTGTATGCTACCTTATTCCTTGTCCTGGCATGAAGGAAGATAATGTGAAATTTGAAAAAGTCTCATAAGTGACTCCAACATTCTGGGACATAGGATTTCTTTGGCTCTGCCAACTGAGGCCCAAGAAGTTGACATGACTCAGAAAAAAAACAAAAACAAAACAAAATACCACAGCCTAACCTGGACTGGGGTGTAGGGTGTCTAGTGTCTACATATAGGAATTTTCTCATCCATAGATGATCCCCAATCATAAACACTGTCCTTGAAATATGTTTTCCTCTTCTACCAGGCACTGCCCAATCTGTTTGTGACAGGACAGCTTGGGGGCAAGTGCACCAAGGCCTAGAAAAGTCTCAATCAGGCACATGGAATGACCTCTCTGGTGCTCAGGGAGAAGAATTAGTGCTCTCAGTTGGAACATTTATCTCCAAACCCACAACCAGGTCTCTTATGTTCAAGTCCCCAACCATCCTTCTGACAGGATGAGCTGACAAAGCCAACAGTAAACTCTCCATATACTTCCTCTTCTGCCTTAGGAACAATTAGAAGAAAAAAGATGGCCTCACATTAGCCAGGCATAACAACTTAGTGTGGGGGGTAGAAAAATAGTGCAAGGAACAAAGGAGCAAGAAGTCTGCTGTGATGTGTCTCCTACAAATGTCAGAGAAGCTACATCCATGAACATGGGTGCTTAAACAAGAGTCACACAAGGACCATAGTGATAGACGTGCAATCATGTAAGAGTAAATCTCATGGGGCATAAACCCTACACAAAGACCTACAAGGAATTAAATACTGAAAGCAGGAAAAATAGTCTTCCCCAGAGAAGAGCACAGGTAATCTAATACTAAGTCAGTCCTGGAGTCATAAACATGTAAATATTACTAGAGGCATGAGTTTGAGAGATTGCAAGGAAAGGGTAAGAGGTAGGAAGTGTGTGTCTGTGTGTGATATAACTATATGTTAATTTCAAAAAAGATTTAAAAGTTCTTTGAAAATGAACTTTAATTTTCCTTGTAACGATGTACATGAAGATAAACTGCTCTTCCAATGATGATGTTCCCTCCTAGCCTCTGAGTTCCTACTGTCTTACTTGTATAAGGGCACACAAAGAGAAATATGTATCGGAGGCACTGGGAAGCACCTTTGTCCCCACTGGGGATGGAGTACATAGGAGGATGACATTGGTTCACCCTGATGGCCGTGCAAACCACATTGATGGCCAAGCTAGAGACAGCAAGGAGATCATCAAGAGAAAGTACTGGAATGAAGACCTGACAATGGGCTTCCAGTAGCTGGCACAGGAAGCCCATCCTTGAATCAGGGTTTGAATATGTTGGGCAGAGTGACCCCCTTAGGTCCTCCTCTGCAACAATTCTTCTGAGATCTCAAGAGAGGTGCTGTACTGGTTTGGATCTTCAGGGCCCCAGTTACACTGCGGGGGGGAATCCACAGGACTCAATATTGAAGGAAGTCTGAGTCAAAGGGCACCCAGGAGCTCTTCCAAGCAAAAATCAATGACTTTGACAGGGAAATTATGGTCCAAAGAAGAGAAGGGCTCTCTCCAAAATCACTATGGCAGCAAGTGGCAGCTAAGCCGGGGGTCACACATGTTTTCAGCAGTCCTGTAGTGACTTTCTATTTCAGGATAACTCCCTATGCTCAATCCTTGAGTTCAGGTTCATGTCTGAAGTGGGGATATGAAAATATTCTGATGATATTTAGGTGAATTTCTTCATCTTTTCGATGTTACACATAAGTCAACACTAAGACGTGGCCTCTCAGTCAATAGCCTCCATATAATACACAAAGAAAATGGGAGGGAAATGGGAGGGGACAGAGAGAGTCAGAAATCATTATCCTTTTTAGGTAATAAAGCAGCAGTAGGGTGTAAGTCCTCAGAAATGAGCGTGTAGAATTAATTCCACCCAGTCTTTTTCAAATGCATAGAAGAGGTAGTTCAGTGAGTAGTAGAGGAAAAGGGGCAAGGGAACATTCTGCCTTTTCGGAGAACTTTCTCAAGTCTGATTTCTACTGTAGCTGTGTCCTTTGATTATATTTACAATTTGAAAATTTCCTGTGTTTATAAGTAAGGCTAAAACGTGCACGCAATTTACATCTCTAAAATTGTGTTTATATTTTTCATAATGAAATCACCACTTCACATGGAAAGGTACCCACTGAGAAGAAGGCTGTACAATGTAAGTTTTAATTACTTGAGGGTTTTGTTGTTGTTGTTGTTGTTGAGGTTTTTGTGGCTGTTGTCTCGTGCCGAGTCGCTGAGCTGTTGCTCCGTATTTACTGTGCTTTGATAAACCCCTTCATTTTTCTATCATTACATTTTGAAATCTGTCAAAACAGTCTCACCTCATTGAAACTCCAACTACACTTCAATTAAACGCCAGCATCCCTGGCCGATTATCCTTCACAGCCTTGGCTGTTACGTGATTTCCCCAAATCCTACCACTCGCACACTGTACAGCCTGCCAGGGAAATGTGAGGACCGGAGTTCTGGAGAAGGAGAGCTCAAGAAGCGGCCAGGAGCATCATGTCCCTGACAGCCAGAGTCCCTAATTACCATGCCGAGCACAGCTCAGGAGAAGAAGCAAGGCTTAAGGAGAAAAGGCCCCATCAAATCAGGGTGAAATGGCATTTCGTGGCAGAGGAGATGAGCTGCACACCGGACACATTTCGAAAACAGTTGAATTCTTCATCAGACGTATTTCAAGGAAACTTTCATTTATAAATAACATCTCTTGTCAGTGATTCCTCAAAACATCATAGAGAATTTAGAAATTGTTTATCCCACTCACACACCTAAATATTCCTGTACTACTATTTTTAAACAAATTTTACTGTTTTTCCTTTACAGAAAACCCAACACAAAGAAATTAGATTTTTTATTAACGCTATGAAAACAGTTCCCAAAGATTGAAGTTAACATCAGGGATTGCCACCTCTCTATGGGAGGCCCCATCTCAAGGTCTAGCTCCTGAGAACAGGGTGAGGCAGATGTCTCTCAAATTCTGCTTCTCTCCATCTGTCCTGACATGCCACCATCCAGTCTGAAGCTGGAGGCTCAGGTTCATCTCTGCTCTCTGGCATCCCAAACTGAGCTCTCTGTTCACCCATGTGCCTTCTGCTTTGCCATTCCCATCCAGCTCAGCCTCTGCAGTCCTAATGCCACACCAGCAGTGGCACATCCAGACATGGAGAGAGAAACAAGAAAAAAGGAACAGTATCTAAACAGCAATCATGGGAGGTGAAAAAGAGAGACAGTGGAAATATCAGTACTAACTGAACGGCAGATTACAGAGTCCAGGGGCATAGTGAAGAATGAGGAGACAGGTTAACGGCAGAATCAGCATAAGACATTTTAGGAATGTGGGAAGGAAGCAAGTCCAGCAAGATTAGAAACCCCAAACCCACCTCTGTTTGCCCTAACAAACAAAGAGTACTACCTGCCAAAAATAAAAAATAAATTATGCTGAAAAGAAACAGAACACATGAACAAATAGTTACATAAGGCTAAAATGATAGCTACAACGAACGTAGAACACAATGTTAATAAATGTTAACACAATGTTAATAAAACACATGGAGTTGGAACCTTTATGGAAAAAAATTTCATTTATGAAGAAAGAGCCCCGGGGGCTGGAGAGATGGCTCAGTGGTTAAGAGCGCCATCTGCTCTTCCAGAGGACCTGGGTTCAATTCCCAGCACCCACATGGCAGCTAACAACTGTCTGTAGTTCCAGTTCCAGGCAAACACCAAGGCAAATAAATAAATAAAAGTGTTTTTTTTTTAAAAAAAGAAAGAGCCCCAAGACATAGAGCCTCAAGGCAATAACATAAAAATCACTTTCACAGAGGGCTTCCAGCCAGATAATTGAAGCATTTCAAAGGTTTTGATCTTTCATAGTCAAAATTTATGAAAAAGAATGCAATTTATTTTTATTAAATTAGTAAAAGAGGGGCTGGAGAGATGGCTCAGCGGTTAAGAGCACCGTCTGCTCTTCCAGAGGACCCGGGTTCGATTCCCAGCACCCACATGGCAGCTAACAACTGTCTGTAGTTCCAGTTCCAGGCAAACACCAAGGCAAATAAATAAATAAAGTTTAAAAAAAAATTAGTAAAAGAAAGGAAATTCTCAATCAATACCCCACATGAAGATAAATATAAATATTAATACATTATTAACACATATCACTCAGTAAAACATCAAAATTAATGACATATTCCCCAGGAATGCAACAGAGCTTTAACATTTAATTTTAGGGAGCTTTGAAAATACTGTATCACAGGGTAACATGCAAAACTGTGGTCAGCTAAGCTTAGCAAATTTTTAATCATATATTTGGTAAAACCTCCAGGATTTTACTTTTGTTGTTATTTAAAAAGGCAATTGACACATGGAAATCAGTGTGGAGGTTCCTTAAAAGGCTGAAAACTGATCTACAACAAGATCCAACTATACAACTCTTGGGCATCTGGCGGAAGAACTGGACATTCTACTATAGTGATTTTTGCTCATTCATGCTCATTGCTGCTCCATTTGGAACAGTGAGAGGTTAGAAACAGCCTTGATGTCCATCAACTGATGAATGGATAATGAAGAATTATCTAGTTGTTAAAAAGCAAAATTAAAAAGTTTGTAGATAAATGAATGAGAGTTAGCAACAATTATCCTGAGAGAAGTGGTCCAGATCACATCCCACACCAAATATTGCATGTTTTCTGTTTCATACTGATGTTAGCCTTTAAACTATGTACCAGGGCAGGGGTCTTGAGTTATCTCTCCCAAGAAAGGAGAAATCTAACACAGCATTCAAATGAGATGAATGGGAAACTGGATGAGGAGGATTAAATGCAGAGAAGAAAAGAGGGCAGAGAAAGAAGAGAATATGGGAAGAGATAACTAACATTAAAGACACTCAAAAAATTATATAAAACCCACAGTTTTAAAAACTTTCTAAGATGTATACATATATGAAAGCAATTTAAATTTAGTCACCAAATAATGGGGTGAGAAAGACTCCAACTAGACATCTTAGGACATCAAGTAAAACCTCCCATGCAAGGAATGGGTTACATCTTGTGAGTCAATGGCCAAATGGGGTCCTCTGACTCCTCACCAAAATTCAAAAGCTATTGACAAGGCTATAGGTTATCCTTCATGATCTGATAGCAAGACCTTATTGCAAAAGACATCACTTTCTATGTCACTGAACATAAAGAAATCAAGCTGATATCCAAACTAGAAGCTTCACCCCTACTGACTAGTATTCATGGTGCTAGAAGGTACTTTGTATACTACCAGGACAGTAATCATCATTATTATTCAGCTACATATTGAGTCCTACAGTGACTGGCCTGAAAGATATACAGGTCCGGGGGCTGGAGAGATGGCTCAGTGGTTAAGAGCACCATCTGTTCTTCCAGAGGACCTGGGTTCGATTCCCAGCACCCACATGGCAGCTAACAACTGTCTGTAGTTCTAGTCCCAGGCAAACACCAAGGCAAATAAATAAATAAAATAAATAAAGTTTAAAAAAAAAAGAATGTACTTAAAAAAAAAAAAGAATATACAGGTCCAATAGTGGCATGAATGTTATGAGGGTTACTTACCACCTTTTGAATGACTAAAATATTTTGCATGTAAAATTTTTTTAAGAAAAATCTCAATGATGCTTTTGTGTAATAGTGTAAAAAAATCTGAAAATATAAAGAAGCTCATGTATAAAAATAATAAATGGGGATAACCTTAACAAGAAATAACTAAGGTATACATACAAGAGGAAACATAGGGAGTCAACTGAAAGACTGAAAAATTATACCCGATGGATACAAATACTTTGAAATTCTAACACATAATGTGAAACCAAATGAACAGAATGAGAAGAAAATAAAACAAACTGCATTAGTTTAAAAAGATGCACCCAGGCAAAGTGACTCACCCCCTCAATCCCACACTTTAAAGAAGTATTGTCACAAGTTCAAGCCCAGCCTGGGCTATGGTACCAAACCCTATCTCCAAAACAAGAAAAAGCAACACAATCTGGGAGAGTTGGGTAAAGTAAGTGCTATTTTAAAAGTGTGCCACTGTGCAGCATCAGAGTATTATTTACAACTCACAAGTCATTCGTATTTAGATATAAAATATTCTCATCACTCCAAATGAAAACTCCCTATAATACCTATGGCCCTCACATGCAGTATTCTTTTAATACTTTAGTATATTAATAAATATACTATAAACATTACTAATCCAACAATCTGAAATATAAATGCTTTGTACTTTCATTTTTTATGATGTGACATCATTAGTAGAGAATTCTACATCAAACCTCAAGTTGGACCAAAGTATATGCACAAAAAAATTTAAATGTATCAGGCTAGGCACATAAGCTGCATTTGAAAACATAAGGACATTTTATATTTGCAATTGGGAACCATTCCCCCAAATATTTTGTTGTGTATTTTCAAATGTTACAACTTTTAAGAAATCTGAACTCTGCAATACTTCTGGCCTGCTACATTTCCGGTAAATGAGAACCAACCTGTACTGTCCTTCAATAAAAAGAATAAAACAGGAAAAGAGTCTAGGCACTAGTGGCTTGTATTAGCAGTTTATGGTTGGTATACTACCTCTCACTATGAGTTCATGACCAAGCTCTAGCAGAGCACTTGGTACAACTTCAAGGGCACTTGATATATGACACCTACTAAATGACAAAGTAAGTAGCCAACATACTTATAAAGAAAGCTTTTTTTTTTTTTTTTTTTTTTTTTTTTTTTTTTTTTTTTTTTTTTTTTTTTTTTTTAATGGAAAGGTCTGAGTTCTGGGAGATAGCTTACTAAGTGAAGTATTTAACACAAACATGAAGACCTGAGTTTACATTGTCACTGTCCATGTAAAAAGTCGGGCACAGTGGCACACTTTGCAACCCTGCTGTTCGTGTGGGAGAGACAGGCTAATCATCAGAATTCAGTGACTAATGTAGCCCATTAGTGAGTTCTTGGCTCAGCTAGTGACCTTGTCTTGAAAAATAAGGTAGAGAATGACAGAAGAAAATACCACATGTCAACATCTGGTCTCTACATGCGTGTGCACACATCTGCATGCATACACAAAAATGTTCTCATACACTATACATGCACAAATAAAACAATAACAAATACCACTAAAAATTAAAGATCTGAATATCATAGAAAAAAATAGGGTACTCATCTGTATCATAAGAGACGTCTTTGCTTTCACCAAAAGAGTAACAAATGATAGCTGCCTTGAAGTCTAATTCTTAGAACATCAAAATTTCTTTACTTCATTAAAATTAAACTTATACTATTAGCACAGAAACTACTCAAAGGCCACTTAACTTCCTAATTCCCACATTGGCACCTATAAATCAAGTCATTCATGAACAGACAATACTGATAAAGGATTGATGGCCAGACAGCCTCCTTATGCAAACTTCAATCTGAATTGTCTTGAGTACAGGAAAGAATGTTGCAAGTGAAGAATTCCACAACTCATCTCAAATGATGCATCACAGTCAAAATGAAGGTATATAAACATACTACATCAAGTTTTCTATAGTCTATAATGTATGTAAAGTATATACCAACCAAGAATATGTATGAAAATACTCCAAAATATTTTTTAAAAACCAAATTATGCAATGCTTAACCGTAGGAATTTTTAGAAAAAAATCAAGTATTATAAATTTAATATTCCTACTAGATACTTAGCAACAGGGCAAGGTCACCCAGTCATATCTAGATAATAAAGGCTAGTGATCTCAATCAATGCTTGTAGTTAAAAGTGCATGTGGCTGTCTACAGGTTTAGTGGTCTATTAGTGTGCTGCCCTTGTCAAAAGCCTATTGATGCCATGAAGAAATTAGAACCAGAGACAGTGACTTTACATCTTGGTCACTAATTGATATTGAGTGCTTTTCTGTGGGGTCATGTCTCAATGAAGTGCCCAGTGCTGGAAGTCAGGGTCATCTTCCACACAGCCCTGTCAACAGGGGATAAAGCAATCACATGCAGTCACAAATGAACACTTGTAATCAGCACTGACAAGAGCATGGCAAGACCTCTCCTTTCTTTCATCCCAAATCAGTCCTCCCAGCAAGAGGAAGACCAGCAGGCTCAAGAGAGGTGACAAGACTGAGCCTCACTCACCAGGCGAGCCTTCAGGGAAACATCTGAAATGCACCATTTCCTACCTAGTGTCTTCCTGAATGTCACCCTGCCCCCAATTATCTATCTGCCTCCTAATCTAATAAAGACTAAATAATATGTTCTTTGTAAGCAATGGAAGGCTTGCTGGTAGGATAACTCTAAAACACACCCTCATAAAAGATAAAGGAAAGACACACAGGAAAAAGATATTTGCTTATCACCTATCATTGCAAACGTGGTTTCCTTCTCCAATCATGAAATTCTAAACACAGAGACTTGCAGGGTGGAAAGAGTAATCCAATGTGGCTGATGAAATTAGCCAATTAAAGAACCTTAGGACTACTCTAATTTGTGTTCCCAGGTTAGACATGTAATCAATACTCTTTCAACCAAGAACGGAAATGGTACTGTGGTGCTGTGCATTTGACAATACAGGCTGAAATCCCTTATCCAAAACAAAACCACATCCCCAGTCTCAAATTTAAATATTGTACTACTTTGCTTTCTATTGCTGTAATAAAATACCATGAACAAAGTTAACCTGAGTAGGAAGTTTAATTTGGCTTACAGTCTATTCCCCATCAACAGGGGATGCTAAGGCGTTAACATGAAACAGGAACCTGGAGTCAGGAACTGAAGCAGAGAAGGCACAGGAATGCTGCTTACTGGCAAGACTTTGTATACAATCCAAGGACACCTACCTAGGGCGGTGCCATCCACAGTGGCCAGGGCCCTCTTAGATTAATCATTATGCATGAAAAACGCTCCCCAGAATTGCAGATAGGGAGGGCGGTTGGTTGTCAGCAGACACTACCACTCATTTTCTCTAGGTTCTCAGAAGTGAACTTGAGCTTGTGATGTGAGAACTGAAAACCTCCCTGGCCTTTATATGGTTAATAGTTTTCTGCATTTTAACTATAGACAACCACAGGAAGCGGCACACTGTGGGGTCTTTTACTTGAGGTATTATGTTATTTCTCAAATGTTTGGAATATTAAAGCATTTTATATTTCAAACTTTTGGATAAATATAAAACAACCTATATTCTCTTTAGAGCAGTCCATTTATTTTATTTAACTATTTATCTAGTCTAAGTAAGACTTCCAAGCAACCTTTCATATGACACATCCGTTATGAGTTTTTAGATCACTTTCCTTGGATCTTCCCAATAGGTCTCGGGTCTGTGTGATCTCACAGAAGGGTTCATTCAGTATACCCATCATAACTGTTTCTATTAAGGCTCTCCAAGGCAACATGGCATAAATATATGCAAAAAAATCAAAACCCTAAATCCAGCTGACATGAGCAGAGCAGGAAGCCTGTCAGAGGGCAGAGTAAAAATTACTGGAGACCAGGACTGAGAAATTCACATCTAGTTTTGTTAGTAGCTGAGAACTTGGCAGAAATCAAGTTTGTTATTCCCATATCTAAATACAAGGATGCTACTTTCTGTAACTTGCAGCCTCTCATGGTAGTTTCAATACTGAGTCCATTGACATAGTTTTATGTTCATTTGGGAAAGTATTTGCACGTTAATAGTAAGAGTTCTTGAGGAGATAAAAGCTTTTATCTTTTCCCTCTGACATCTATGCACTAAGTAACTCCTGAAGAAATAGTATGTGGCTCTTCTCAGGAGGCAAGTTAAGCTTGTTTGCTTTTGGACTGGGAAGCTAGGAATTAAGCTGAGCATTAATCATGCATTTTCCTCTCTCTGGACAAACCTCAGAAAACCCCTTGAAGTGACTGCTGATCACTGGATTGCCACAAAGAATGCTACTGGGTCAAGTCATCTGGTAGTCCTCTCTAGAAAGCCCTTTCCATCAACTCTGTATGTCCAAAGCTTCTGGGTGAAACCTTGTAAGATTTCCAAGCACTTAGGTCTGCATCTCCAGCTAAGTGATCTCATTGGTCCCACCTTTCTCATTCTGAAAATAGGGATAATAATAGTACCAAATACATATAAGGACTAAATGAGGTATTTCATGCAAAATGTTGAGCATGGGCCTTCCACATGACAATTGATCACTGAATAGGAATAATTACTAATTTTAAAATTAGACAGACATCATTACAAGAATATAGGAAAGCAATAGCTACTAACAAGCCACATGAGTTTATGAAGACCAGATGAAGGTAACACTAATGTTTTCCCTGTATCTATAATGCCAGGGGTCTTTTGGATTTCTGTAGAACATCTATCAAGGTCTTAAGAGCTCTCCTAGAGGGCAGATGGAGATATCTGAATTAGACATTCATATACTTACATAAACAGGTAGCTAATCTATTTTTATGTGGATTGATTGGTGTTTTGCCTGCATGCATGTTTGTGTGAGGATGTTCAATAGTGGAGTTAATGAAAGTTGAGAGCTGCCAGGTGGGAATTGAACCTGGGTCCTCTGGAAGAGCAGACAGTACTCTTAACCACTGAGCTATCTCTCTACCCCCCACAACTTCTTTCTCTTTCTTCTTTTCCTTCCTTCCTTCTTCCCTTCCTTCCTATCTCTGCTGTCTTTCTCTCTGTCTTGTGTTGTCTCTTGAGACAAGTTTTCCTTGTGTAGCTCTGGCTGTCCTGAAACTCACTCTATAGACAAGGCCTGCCTTGAACTTAACAATTCTCCTGCTTCTACTTCCCACTCTTGGGATTAAAGGCTTGTTCCACTGTATAGGTCTAACTTATTTTGTATCTGGCAAGATTTAGATGTTAAAGAGTATTAATTATATTAAAAAAGATAAAAATCTCTGCTACTGTAGACCTTATATTATACAGTATAGTAGAAGATGAAATATTATGGGGGGAATCTACAAAATGGTATCACAACATATGAGGCACCAAAGTCACAGAGATGTAGGAGGAGAACATTGCTTCCAAAATCCAAGACAAGATTTCCGATTCTAGTTTGTCAACATCAAACAAACTAGAGTCATCTGAGAGGAAGAAATCTCAACTGAGAAAATACCTCCAAAAGATCCACCTGTAGGCAATCCTGTAGGGCATTTTCTTGATTAGTGATATATGCGAGTGAGACCCAGCCCACTGTGGGTGGGGCCAAGCCTGGGCAAGTGGCCTGGGGTATATAAGAAAGCCAGCTGAGCTAGACCCATGAAATAAGCCAGTAAGCAGTTTTCCTTCATTGTCCCTGTTTTGGGCTCCGCCTCTGAGTTCCCTTCACAAGAGACTGTGATAGGAACGTATACACTAACACACTCTTCTCTCCCTAAGCTGCTTTTGATCAGTGTTCTAGCACAGCATAAGAAACCAAAACTAAGAGAAGCTTTAAGATTTAGTGTATACTGGAGCTGGAGAGATGGCTCAGAGGTTAAGAGCACTGAGTGTTCTTCCAGAGGTCCTGAGTTCAATTCCCAGCACCCACATGGTGGCTCACCACCATCTAGAATAACATCTGGTGCCCTCTTCTATACATTGGATACATGATAAATAAATATTTTAAAAAGATGTAGTGTAGACTGAACTGCCTCTCCCCCCATTTCCCTTCTTGCTCCCCACTCTGCAGTGGTCCCCACCTGCTTCGTGTCTGCTATGTTACTCCGTGAGTGCAGACCAATGTCAAAACTAAGAAAAGTCTGAGCATCAAGAGGGTTTAGACACCTCTCCTAGGAAAGAATACTGTCTTACTAATTTAAATAAAGGGTACTGATACAAATAAGAATTCTAGTCGAGTTGGGGGCATTAAAGACAAAGGTTTTTGAACCCATGTGGAGCCAGCACCTGGGTCATTTTAGCTTCCTGTAAGTTCTTTTTCACAATGAGAACCTTCAAAAAAGACGAGTCTATCCGACTGACTTGCAGGTTCCAATCAGAAGCTGAATGAGTGGAAATCAGTAACAAACTCAAATGTGCAAAATCTGTTCTAGTTTTAAGGATGCACTCATTGATCTGGGAGCACAGAGCCTCAGCATGGAACCAAACCTGCAGTTCTGGCTCCTCCCAGTCAACCTTTGTTTAAGAAAAGATTAAAAGGCAAATTCCAATACAGGTTGAAAGGAGACTTCAAAGACTATTTTGATACTATTAGTGCAAGACCACAGTTATTACAGTGTTCAATAAATTAAATGAATTAGGTAGAGATTTGAGACTTTAAATGTGTACTGTTTTATAATAATAAACATGGCAGTCTATCACAATCTTGATCATACTTCAGAAAAATATGACACTTAGGCAAAACTTATTAGTTTGTTAAGCCCTGCAAGGTATCAATGGTATAAATATCGTTTGGAGGGTATATTCTTCAAAAGTTTGCTGGGGGCTTGGTGTATATGCCAGTACTGGGAGATGCATGGACCCCTTAGAAGCAGTGTGGGCACTGCCCATCCATAGGTTCATTCTGAGCTAGCTGAGTGAATTAGCTTTGTGTGTGAATGGGTTTTTAAAGAGTAAGGCCACATCACATGGCTGCTCTCTTCTTGAAGTAGCTGTGTCTCTTTCTGCCTCACTGCCAACAGCCCCCTTCTGAGGACACCAGTGTCATGCACTTGGACACACCAGCCATCATGAATTGTAATAAGCCTCTTTATGATGTATCATGAATCAATGGTTGTGATTACAACAACAAAATGGACTAACACATGGGAAGAGCCTTGTCTTAGAACGTGCACTGGTTGCCCTAAGTCAAGTCAGGTTTTCCAGTTGAAGCAAACACTGGGGGTCCACAGTATTCCACAGCATTGCTGACCTCAACTTCGGCTGTGTTCACAGATACTCAACTGCCCCCTTGCCTAATTACTTGTCCCCAAGTTTCTCAGTTTTTACCGGTTGTATTTGCATTGTTTGTTAAATTACATTAGAGGAAGCCATCAGAATTTTTTTTTAAAATTTTTTAAAAAATTTCTGTCTCTGTTTGGATAACTTTTATATTGCCACCTCTTGTGCAGACAAATGTCTGCAGTTTTCATGAACTCCTGGTGGCAAAATTGATGCTCAGAGGGGAAAAACATCAACCCAAAGCACAGAGACTCTCACATTTTAGCTCTTTTTATGATCTTGATTATAGAGAAATCTAAGTTTTCATTTATTTGAGCTGGCATCACATTTTCTTTTCTCGGAAACTATAACAGCTATAAAGACCTATCCGGTGAAACCAGGCCTTGAATGTTATAGACACATGTTTGCAGCAATAAACAGGTATGTACAACTCCCAATGTACTTCTGAGCTGAGAGACAGGGTTTGCTAGTCTACTAAAAAACAACCTGCCAACACCTCCAACAATTAGAGCAAATGGTCCTTTTCAAGATACAGCAGAATAACCTACAGTAGTAACTTTTCTCCTGCATTTGATCAGATCCTAGACCAAACAGCTCTGGCCTGAAGTCACGAAGACAGTTAATGAAAGGCATTTTATGCCAGTCACGGACTGGGAGCAATGATGAACAGGGGCAGAACCCACCAAAATGAGGGAGTGACACAGCAGCCAGGCATGGTTGGCCTGCTACATTAACCACCCTGTGAGCTGAGCAGATACCTCAGCAGTCTCCCTTTCTCATTTAGAAGAAAGAAACCCAGCATCTTAATAGTAACACTGGTGGGCTTAGTGTTATTGTCACATGCCTTTAAAAGGAAAGGCCTGGAGTCAGTGCTGATCAATAATACAGCCTGCCCTGCTTTCAAACTGTTAAGCAAGAAAACACCTTTATACTGGCATTAATCCCAGTGTGCCCCAATGTAAAAAAAAGAAAAAAGAAAAGAAAAAGGCCTTAAGAGGCCATTTAATAATACACTGTTGGTTTTTAGAATAACAACAAAAACAAATAGGATAGCACAAACCCAAGGAAGAGACCATCAGAAAAACCCACAACAATATAAGATAGAAGTCAGGACAGCTCCTCTCGGCACGCATGCACATCTTATCTGAAAGGACACTGAGGACTGGCTGCCTAAATGGAAGTTCTAACTTGACAGCCCTCGCTAATACCAATGTGGATAAAAACCAAAACAAAACAGTATCAAAGTGAAAAGCTATATAATATGCAATTGCCATTTCTATATGCCCAAGACTCTATTTATAATTTCATTGCAACCATTCTGAAAAGGTACAGAACGAATTGCAGGTTTTTGAAGAGAAATTTTGCAAATAACATGGCAGTATTGCAAAAATGCAAATGTAAACGCTGGCGAGCCATCTGCTCAGTATTATAGCAACATTGGAGAAGGCTCGGAAAGAAATGATGTTTGAAATCATTAAAAAAATAACATGTCAAGTTTAAAATACTCAAGGATCTCAGAAGCAGCATCAACACATTCAGCAACCATATGGCCCTACAGCAGGTTAGGAAAAGAAAAAAATCACCCTGCCTGTGATTTCTACTTCAGCCCAATGGGTTCTAAAGCATGTCTCTTTTCCTATTTGAGTACTTTTGCCCTATTAAATTCCCTGGTGTTTACAATTTCTCAAATTATACTTGAATACAATAATCATTTCACCTTTCCTGAAGTAGGAGATGATGTGGTAGAGGGGTGTGGAATCAGCTGTTCCAGAACACAAGATGTGTAGGTGGCAGGTAGAGCTGTTGAACACATCTTGATTTTACCATTGATTTCGACTGATTACACAGTCTCTGTCACAACTACTAATCCCACCACAGAGTATAAATCTCCAGACACGGTGCTAATTGCTTCACACTCATCCATCCAGTTATCACACTTTCGTAAAGCATATTCTTTTGTACATGAGTATCTTTCTCAAGGTCATACATGTGGCATGTGGCAGGGGCCACTGAGTGAACCCCATTACATCAACCACATCTATGCCTTCAAATACAATTACACATATCCATTACATCAACCACATCTATGCCTTCAACTACAATTACTCACATCGGAAATCAGTGTTCAGGTGATTATAGAAACAGATTTGTGATGATTTTCTAAGATTAATAGAAGTCTTAAGATTAGAAGTATTTTCAATGTTAAAAACGCAATGAGTATGTCAGGATTGTACTGCTTCCCCTGTCTCATTAAGAAGGAAATCAAGAAATAGTGGGCTACACCAAAAATCTCCCAGAGACATAAGACACAGGAACAGAGTTCAGAAGACTCGTAGCCAATGAAGGAAACAGGCACCAGACATGATTGCAGAACACTGAGTTTAAAAACAGAGTTATGGGGGGGGGGGGCGCTGAAGAGATGGCTCAGCGGTTAAGAGTACCATCTGCTCTTCCAGAGGACCCGGGTTTGATTCCCAGCATCCACATGGCAGCTAACAACTGTCTGTAGTTCCAGTTCCAGGCAAACACCAAGGCAAATAAATAAATAAATAAATAAATAAAGTTCAAAACAAACAGACAAACAAAAAAACAGAGTTATGGAAAGCGGAATCACAAATGGCTCAGAAGCATTAAAAAAGTCAACATCCATAGTTATCAATAAAAATGCAAATCAAAATGAGTTTGAGATTTCATCTTATGCCAGTAAAAATGGCTAAGATCAATAAAACAAATGACAGCTCATGTTGGTGAGGATGTAGGATAAGCAGAACATTCCTCCATTGCTGGTAGGAGTATAACTTGTACAGCCACTATGGAAATTAGGGTTTGGAATCACTCAGGAAGATGGGAATTGATCTACCCTTGGGATTCAGCTATTCAATATAGAAATATACCCGAAGATGCTTCCTTCATCCTACCGCAGCAACACTTGCTCAACCACATTCACTGCTGCTCTGTTCATAATAGCCAGAGTTGAAAATAGCCAAGGTGCCCATCAATGAGTGAATATATAAAACTGGGGCACATTTACATAATGAAATATTACTCGGCTATTTTGAAAAAATAATATAAACTCCAGAGATAAATCTAGAGAAAAAAATCATGCTGAGTTAAGAAACCCAGACCCCGAAAGACAAATAAAGTTGTATTCACTTACATGTGGATGTTAGCTGTTAAGTCCAATTTTATTTTTATGAATTGTCAGTGTATATAAATGTGTGTGTCTCAGAGTTTGTATGTGTTTTCTATCTGGCTCTCCTTTTTTGTTTTTCACCCTATTTTGTTTATTATTATTCTTATTATTAGAGAAAAAGAAAGGCTGCAGGTTTTGGTGGGTGGGCAACTAGAGAGGGGCTGGGGAGAAACACTCATTTGAATATATTTTCCCCCAAAAATCTATTTTCAATTATTAAAAAAATTCTTCCCTTGTAGTCAGTCAGAAACATGAAAGGTCAAACTGATTTTTCCAATTATATTAATATTTTAATAGAATACTATAATCCCTTTTACTGTATATGTTAGTTATATGGGTCACTGCGTTACATAAGGATACTGTTTTGCAAATCATATTGTACATTGAACATAACCCACCCTTCACACTACCATATCCATCCCTTCCATTAGTCCACTTTCCAGAAACAATTTTCTTTTACTTCCATAAAATGTGTGTTGTATGCATATATAATTTTATATATCTGTATAAAATCTCAAAGTCCCAAATGAAAAACCTGTGTCTTAAATAATATAATTAGTATTAGCTTAATTTACTTTGTGTGATTAGCTCTGGTTATAATAATTTTCCTACAAAATTATATAATTTTCTTCTTTTTGACTCAGAAAGTTCCAGTGTATAAATACTACATTAAAAAAAATTATTCCTTTGTTATTGGATGCTCAGGATGGTTAGTTATTATAAATACTTAGGCTTGTATTTTAAGAGACATTCGTAAATCTAGCATGTAGGAAGTGACTGGTGATGACATGCCCTGCCACAAAACCTAGAGCACCCACACCAAGGGAAGAATCCGTACTCAGATCTAGAGAAAGATCGGTGCTGGAACAAAGCTGCAGCTTCTGTTTCGGGGTAGATCAGTTATACCTGCCCTATCATCTGAACAGCATTGAACAAACACCAGGCAGCCTGGCAAATGAGAGAAGGAGTTTGTGATGAATACTTCAACAAGTGAGGTGGAAGAGCATCCTGATACCTACCAGTAACATCATTGTTTACATCTAACCAAAAATCAGTTTTAGTTGTGGCGGGCCAATCCACAGACACTTATTCTCTACACTTTAACTGGCTGTGAGTTTCTGCATTAACTGTCATCCATCATAAAGAAACTTTACTAATGAGGTCTGAGAGCTGCACTAATCTATGGGTACAATGACAGATTTAGAAAACAATGTGATAATACATGTATTTAGACAAATACCACCAGTAGATTCACAGCAGGGCTTAGGAACTCCCTCAATCAGGTTCTAAGTTAGAGTTTCAGTACTAGGAATGCATTTCTTCCTATGCAATTACTGGAAAGTAACTGGTTACCCCAACAATATTTATGGCGTTATTGCAGCCACAGGCAAATTTTGCCACTCCAATCATCATCGTAATGTATATTTGCGTAAGAATGCTGATGACTTTGGTTCTGCAACAGCCTACATAGCACCTTCTAGTTCTATAAAAGCCAGCCTGAAAGGGAGAAGCTCAGTGGGTGCTAGCAACTTGATTTCCTGTGTACAAAGTGTATGTTGTCTTTAGTAACACACTGTTACACATCATGTACTGATGGGCAAACAAAAGCAACAAAAATAATCTTTTTATTGTTTGGGAGCTCTGGAACTCTCTTGACCACCAACTAGAGGGGACGTTTCACAAACATACTACTGGGCTTTTTATTTAGCAGCCTATGGTAACTAATGGAACTCTTATATGTAATATATCCTTATAAATTATTTACATATAAAGTTTACACAATAGGTTTTCATGTGGTTCTTTCAAGCATCCTTAGTCTCAGCTGTCCATCCCTCTCCACCCTCTTCTCTGCTTTACCCTTGCATCCATCACCCACTTAATCCTGCCTCCCATTATTCCTCTTTCTCACTTCTAAAATCTGTCTTCTGCTATCTCTCCTTTTCTTAAGATTTGTCTTCCAAGATAAAAGGTACAGATGACAGCTTATGCTGGAGAGGATGCGGAGCAAGGGGAACACTCCTCCATTGTTGGTGGGAGTGTAAGCTTGTTCAGCCACTTTGGAATACAATATGGAGGTTTCTCAGAAAATTGAGAATCAATCTCCCCAAGAACCCAGCAATACCACTTCTGGGTATATACCCTAAAGAGGCACATTC